>PITB01037961.1:0-10399 GCA_004024585.1 Paradoxurus hermaphroditus | reverse complement strand
GTCGATGAGGAAGCTGGGGCTCACGAACTGGCAGCAACGTAAGCTTCCAACCCAGCCCCGTCTGAATCCCAAGTGCACGTTCGTTGCCCAGAAGCCAACCTGCCTCCTTGAGGACAGAAGGTGGTGGAGTGGGAAAGAGAACACCGCCCCCCCCACCTCTAGGCCTGCCCTTGCCTGCGTCCCGTGGTCCATCCTGCCCATGCCCCTGAGGGCGGGCGCCCGTGCTGCCTGAGTCAGCCCCCGAGACAAGGGCGATCTGTGTGCAGGGACTGTGCCCCCAAAGCCACAGCAGGCACCAGGGAGTGACCCGCCCTGCAGCCCTCCAACAGAAGTGTCCAGTTTCTCCCTCCATGAAATGCGATCCTCGGGGCTTTGACCCTCGAGGCTGGTGGGCAGCGGGTGAGGCCGGCGGGCAGGGGCCGCGTCTCCCCGGCCGTATCGTAAACCCATTAGGAGCCGGTCCGAGTGCTTCCCAGAGCTGATTAATGGCCTGCCTGTGACCTGGAGCATCATTACTGCCCAGGCTGGGGGACCCCCGGCTGCCTCCTTTGGGTCTTTACAGCTAATAACAATTGATGCTTTCTGTGCGGTTGCAGGGAAAGTTCTATCTGGTCATCGAGGAGTTGAGCCAGCTGTTCCGATCGCTTGTCCCCATCCAGCTGTGGTACAAATACATCATGGGGGACGATTCTTCCAACAGCTACTTCCTGGGAGGGGTCCTGATTGTTCTCTACAGCCTCTGCAAGGTGAGGCGGCCCAGGGGGCTGGAGGGCCGGCCTGAAGAGAGTCCATGCATTCGCTGGGCCTGGGGGATCGGGGGTGCGGGGCAAGTGGGGAACTCGGCATCTTTTTTTTTTTTATGTTTTTAACGGAGGTAAAATTCACACAACACAAAATTAAGCACTAGCCATCTTACGACGCACAGTGACGTCGAGCCGATTCACAGGGCTCTGCCCTCCGCATCTATCTAGGTCTGAGACATTGTCATCACCCCAAAAAGAAACCCCGTACCCATAGAGCCGTCCCTCCCCGTTCCTGCCCACTGCCCTCCCCCAGCTGCTGGCAACCAGCAGCCTGCTCTCCGTCTCTGTGGACTCTCCTCTTGTGGACACTGCATATAAATGGCACCCCACACTCGGTGGTCTCCGTGTCTGGCTTCTTCCACTTAGCATCATGTTTCCGAGGTTCGTCCACATCGTACATGTATCAATACTGCGCTCCTTTTTGCGGTTAAGTCCACCCAAATTTCTTGCCCGTAAAGCTCACCGTGTGCTCCCCCATCACGTATTTCTGTTGTGACTCCCACATTACGGGCGAGGAGATGGGGCTCAGAGAGCAGCGCCTTGCTCAGCGTCACTCAGCTAAAGATCGCAGGGTGAGTGTCAAACCCAAGCAGTCGGCTTCCAAAGCCTGGCGCTCTTGCCCGCAGACCCTCACGCCCGCAGTCAGGGTACAGTGCTTCTCCTTCCGTCGTGGGTACAAATCACGTGTCCCTCCCCTGCCCTCCCCCAACCATAAACACATCCTCCTCTTTCTTCTTCCCTCTCTCTCTCTGGCTCTAGAGGATCCTGGGGGAACCCACGTCTTCTTCCCTTCCCTTCCTCCCAGCGGGCCTAGCCAGGCAACCCATGCCCCGTCAGCCGCTTGGCTTCTGTTGCCTGCTGATCTTGATCAACTGGCCATGGCTGCTGGCTGGGCTCAGGAGAAGAGAGCTGTGATCAATTAGCAATGCCTGCGCTGAGCTCAGCAGAGGGAAGAGGCAGTGCGCGTGCCAGGTATTCACCCTCCTGGTCCAGGTCGCAGGGAGACTGTTGACGTAAGGCAGCAAGACCAATGCCAAGCGAGACTGGTAGAAATGAGGAGCCCCAAGTGGGGCAGAGCGCCCTGAAAATGTTCCGAGCCAGAGACGAGCGGTCAGCGGGGACGGTTCAGGAGTGGCGAGAGAGGCCCTGAACAACCCTCGGAGACTTTTCAGCTGTCACTCTGCTCTCCTTTCAGTCATTCGACATCTGTGGCCGTGTGGGCGGAGTCAGGAAAGCCCTGAAGCTTCTCTGCACCTCGCAGGTGAGTTGACTTCAAACGGCCCCAACTGAAGACAGAGGAGCCACGCGCTGGACACAGAGCTCGCAGCACTTCTGAGGGCGTCCGGCGAGGAGCCACAGACGGGTTTATCTCTGTCTCCTCCTTCAAACAGAATTACGGAGTCCGGGCCACTGGGCAGCAGTGCACAGAAGCCGGCGACATCTGCGCCATCTGCCAGGCCGAGTTCCGGGAGCCGCTGGTCCTCATGTGTCAGGTAAGCGGGGCTGGGCGGAGCCGGCGGGGACCGCGGCTGGCCGACCTCCGCACCCAGTCCCGCACAGAAGTCCCCTGCGCCTGTCCCGTGACCCAACCTCAGGGCTCTGGGCCGGGTCTTTGGGAACAGTGTGGTCAAGGCTGGAGTCTGTCAGAACGGGGTTCAGAGCTCAGGTCTGCCTGTTACGAGGCGGGTGGCCTTGGGCAGGCTACTTCACCCCTCTGGGCCTTGGTTTTATCAGTCAAGGGTCGCAGATGGAAACTTCCGTGTGCGTAGTGTCAGAATGGCCTGAGTGAGAATCCCGGCAGCACTGGGGACCCCGTACGGGAGGATTGCTCCGTCTCTCTGAGCCTTGGTTTTTCTCATTTATACAATGGGCATCCTAACACCTACTTCGTAGATCTATTGTTATGAATTAACAAGATCATCTGTGAAAGAGCTAAATTTGTATTATTCACCCATAAAAATTGCTCTTGTTATAATTATTATCGTCATCGTAATTGCTATTAACTATTTATTTCTCATTTTGAGTTGTGGGTCACCAACCCATACCGACCCACGTTGAACTCCCTAAACATACCCCTCCCCCTCGTCCCGCTGCTGACATCAGGGGCTAAGATGTCAATTCGGCAAGCATATGCGAGTCGAAGCATCCTATCAGGTACTGGAGAGGGGAGGCAGCAGGCACGCAGACCCTGGTCCCTCCTCTGGAAGCTCACGGTCTCCTTGGGGAGACAGACACATACATAAATAACTATGAAGCAAGGCAGACAGTGATAAGTGCCGTGTAAGAGAGATTCATGCGGCTTCCCGGGGGACCGGGACAGAGAGCAGTGAGCTCCAGCTCAGGAAGGCTTTTTGCGGGAGGCACAGCCGGCCCACTGGAAGAAACGGGAGCACAGACGCTCCCCCCTTCTGCGTCCACGACCTTCCGGGGGTGAGAGGGCAGGAGGCGAAGGTTTTGGCATCAGCACAATTTCTTCTTATTTTGCCCTTTGGGGATATTAGGAGGTTTTGGGTTTTGTTTTCCTTTCATTTTATGTATTTTTTAAATGGAGAATATATTTGCATGATTCAAATAGTAGAGAGTCACAGGAACTTAATGCAGCAGGTTGGATCCCGGCACAGGCAGAGGGCGTGAGTAGGGAAACGGGTTTGACAAAATCCAGACAAAGTCTGAGTTCCGCGATTGGTAACGGATTCACGGGGTCTTCTTGGCTTTGACACATGTACCTCGGTAAAGCAAGGTGGTGATGTGGGGGGACCGAAACCTGGTGAGGGGCTGTATGAGATCTCGCTACACCATCTTTGCAACTTTTATGCAAGTCTAAAATTATGCCAAAGTTAAAAGCTTACTTTTATTTTTTTTAAGTTCGTTTGTTTATTTATTTATTTATTTATTTATTTATTTATTTATTTATTTTGAGAGAGGGGGCCAGAGGATCCAAACTAGGGTTTGTGCTAACCATAAGAGAGTCTTAAATACAGAGAACAATCTGAGGGTTGATGGGGGGTGGATGGGAGGGGAAAGCGGGGGATGGGCACTGAGGAGGGCACTTGTTGGGATGAGCACTGGGCATTGTACGTAAGCGATGAACCACGGGAATCTACCCCAAAAACCAAGAGCACACTTTGCCCACTATATGTTAGCCAATTTGACAATAAATTATATTTGAAAAAGCAAAAACTTAAAAAAAACAAAAAAACAAAGTGGTTTGTGCTGACAGCAGACAGCCCTAGGCGGGACTCAAACTCCTGAAACCACAAAATCACGACCTGAGCCGAAGTTGGACGCTTACCTGACTGAGCCTCCAGATGCCCCTTGTATCTTTAAAATATTTAAAAAAGTAAACTTTTGTGGTGCCTGGGTGGCTCAATCGGTTAAGCATCTGACTTCAGCTCAGGTCATGATCTCTGGGTCCGTGAGTTCAAGCTGTGTACTCACAGCTCAGAGCCTGGAGCCTGCTTCAGATTCTGTGTCTCCATCTCTGTCTGCCCCTCCCCTGCTCACACTCTGTTTCTCTCTCTCTCTTTCTCTCTCAAAAATAAACATTAAAAAAATTAACAAAAAAATTTTTTTAATATACAAAAAGCAAAACGGTGACCAGTCTCCTACCTTTCCCCCAGGTTCCCTGTATATCTTTGTAAAGATGCTTTGTAGAATTTAAACATATACACACATACACACACATGAAAACGTCTTTTTCAAAAAGACCTATGTTGGGGCACCTGGGTGGCTCAGTAGAATAAGCATCCGACTCTCGATCTTAGCTCAGGTCTTGATCTCAGGGTCGTGAGTTCAAGCCCCATGTTGAGCTCTGCACTGGGCAAGAAGCCTACTTAAAAAAAGAAAAAAGAAAGACCTACGTTGTAGCGTATTCTATCCAAGCTGTGTTCTGCATCTTTCCTATTTGACTTGAAACTCTTAAGAGATTGGTCCTTCTTTGTAGATTGTCCCATTTCATGGATGGACCGCCCTTTTTTTTTTTATCTTTCTCCTATGGGTGAGCCTTTAGTAGCTTATAAGCTTTTGTTACTACAATGATGGCCGTCCTGAGGGGTCAGAAATGGGGAGATCTATGGTGCCTACATGGGCCCATCGTGTTGATTGAATGAGTTAATTCAAGCATTTAGGACTACTAGGGCAGAGGGTATCCAGTTTTGACAGATATTGCTAAATTGCCCTTCATAGAGTGTATCCATTTACGCCCCCAGCACGGAGCGTGACGTGGCCTCTCGCTCCCTTCGCTCACCAACGCACTGTGTTATCAAGTCTTTTCTGAGCCTCGCCGATCCATCAGGGGACAGACGCTATCTCCGTGCAGTTTCAATTTGCATTTCCCTAACTACAAGCCTTCTTATGTGGTTCAGAGCCCATCTGTAGAACCTTCTTGGTGGCAGCGATGACTTGAACACGATGTCAAGGGAAAAGTCTTGCTTCTTCCTTTCTGGTAATCTCTTCCAGCCTTCCTGCGTTTGCTTCTCTCCCATTCTTGTCCTGGGGCCATGATGTCTTCCCAAAGCTTGATTCAGATTCTCGGGAGGGTTGTCCCAGATCTGGGAGCGTTGGCCACACACAGTGGCGATTGGAGCCCACAGTCCTGGCCAACCCGGTCTCTCTCTGCTGTTGTGAGCTGGGCCTGGGGGACAATTTCCACAGGCAAAAGGGCCTCCCTCATTCACTCCTAAGTACTTTGAATGAATGAGTGAGTCAGATGCTTCTTCCTCAGTCAGAGTCTTCCCCGACTCTGTTTCCCCAGACTAGCTGGTGCTCCCAGTGGTTTGGTCACAAAGATCCTTGTGTTTTTCCTTCATAGCAGTTATCCCAGTTGTCAGCTAGTTGACCGCGCAACTGGTTGTGTAAGGTCAGTCTCCTCTTTGCTAAAGCGTGGGCCACTTGAGAGTGGTGACCATGTCTGTCTTGTTACAGGCAGAATCACAGTACTGACTCAGTACTGTGGATGGATGGATGGATGGATGGATGGATGGATGGATGGATGGATGGAGATGGATGGATGGATGGAGGGATGGAGGGATGGATACATGGATGGGCGAATAGATGGATAGATGGATGTGTGGGATGGAGATGGATGGTAGCCAGGTGGAGGGATGGATAGATGAGCACAAAGGTGAGTGGACAGAGGTATAAGTGTGTGGGTGACTGAGGGTGACTGAGTGGATGGACAAATGGGTAGGTAAATAGGTGGGTAGATGGGGTAATGGATGGGTAGATGAATGAATGGATAGATGGATGGATAGTTGGAGATGGATGGATGGATCAGTGGATAGATTAACAGAAAGACAGATGAATGAGTGGATGGATGAAGGGCCTGCTAGGCTAAGGAACGTCCTATCTCCCCTTCAAAGAGGCTACAAATTAAGTAGTGTGTCACTCAAACAATGCCCTGCCCACCCCAGCCCCCAGCCAGTCAGAGCCTGGGAAGCAGGTTGTCAATCTAAGCTAGTCAGGCAGACACTGAGCATGCCCAGAGGTTGGCACTGTGCTCAGACAGAATGCACTTGTCCAGTTAGTGACTCTACAAGTATTGTGGCATGCCTCCTACCAGGCGGGTGGCCGGGAGGGATCGAAGGAAGGGCATTTTGAACAGAAAGTCAGAAACTTGGCTTATTTAAAGGATTTATTGCCAAAAAGAAAAGTCGAAGTGCAGTTAGCTCTTGGTCACTATGAAGTTCTTGGTCACTTCTTGGTTTGGTTTGGTTTGGTTTTCGAGTATTGATAATGTAAAGGAAAGAGGGTAAGAAAACAGCGACTCGTATAGATTTTAGGCTCGCAGCTGCTGCACACTTAATGCTTTATATTAGGCCTTACCTGTTTCCATCCTTACAGACACCTCGTGGGGGAAACGGTGACTCTGTTTTACGGAGAAGGGGGTGGGCTTAGCAAGGTGAACGCACAGACTTGCCTGAGGCCCCCTGCTCCTCGGCCGCAGAACCAGATTCCAGCCCAGGGCCCCCGATTCCAGAGGCCAGGGCCTTCCCCCCAGCTGCGGCCTCTTGCTTTGAGACGTCCTCAGGGCTGCATTAGAAGACTCGAGACCTTGTCCTGGAAATTCCTGGGAGCGTGCCGTCCCCTGTGCAGCTAAGTCTGTGCGCACCACGTCCAGGGAAAGGGATGAAGAGCTGAGCGGGGATGGACTTAGCACCTGGGTGGGCCCCTCCCTGCGTGCGTGTCCACAGCGGGTACTTTCCGAGCACCGACAGCCTCCCGGCACTCGCTTTGCAACCCCGAGCGACACGTGTCACAGAGGACACTCCGCGTCCTCTGTCACCCAGGAATGAAGATGGTTGCCCTGGGCGGCTTGCAGGCTTTTCAGTAGAGTCAGATGAGGTGACATGTCTCTGTGTGTGTGGGTTTTGAAAAGCATAGCATCTTAGGCCAATGTTCAGTGTAAGTGTTTAATCCTCAATCTGGACAGAGCTGGCTGGGTTTGTGTGATTAAGGAGGATCTGCGGGGGCGCCCGGGTGGCTCAGAGGGTTCAGCGTCTGACTCTTGGTTTTGGCTCAGGTCATGATCTCGCAGTTCGTGAATTCAAAACTATGTCAGGCTCTGCACTAAAGGCATGGAGCCTGCACAGGATTCTCTCTTTCTCCCTCTCTCTCTGCCCCTCCCCACACCACTCCAAAAAAAAAACTTAAGAGAAGAAGATCTGTGGTTAGGGTAGTGTGTGTGTGAGAGAGAGAGGGAGTGTGTGCGTGTCGCTCATCCGGTAGGAACCCTACTTTCGTAATGTCATTTTTCACAAGTGCTACGAACGCCCCTTCCCACATTCTCCGTGTGTCGCCAGTGTACATCATAGAACGGAACGGGCACAAGTGTTTGCCGTGGAGTCAGATGCCTCTTGTATCAGGTATCGTTGCTGCATAACAAATTACCCCAAAACTTCATAGCTTACAGCAACGAGCACCTGTCACCTCGTGGTCTCCGTGAGTTGGGAATCCAGGTACAGCACAGCGGCGTCCTCTGCTTCAGAGTGTCTCCCAGGCTGCGGTCAGGATACCAGCCAGGGTCACGGTCATCCCGCGGCTCCCCTGGAGAAGGGTCAGCTTCCAGGCTCAGAGTCACGCGGTGGTGGTGGCTCGATTCGGTTCCCTGTGGGCTGTAGGGCCGAGGGCCTCAGTTCCTCGCTGGCCGTTGTGGCCAGAAGCTGCCCCGGCTTCCCCGTCTCACTGGCTTCATCAGAGCGAGCATGTGAGAAGCACAAGATAGAATGCAGGCGAGATGGAAGGAACAGTCTTCTATAACCTAATCTCGGAAGTGACATCCCACCATCTTTACTGTTTTCTGTTGATTTGAAGCAAATCCAAGTACAGCCGCCCCCGAGGGGAGGGAACTGACTACACAGGTGTGAATCCCGGGAGGAGAAGCTCTCTGGGAGTCATGATAGGAGTCAGCCCACCTCATCCCTGAAGTTCAATTCCAGCCTCACCGCTTAGCAGCCGTGTGCCCTTGGGCCGGCGGCTCTCCCTCTCTGAGTCCTCTGGTCTGTGAGCTGTCATGAGACGGTGTGTAAAGGACATTGGCGGTGCCTAGCACGCAGTCCTGCTCAGTGCGAGACAGGGCCCGTGATCGTCACTACCTGGATTCCTCACCTGAATACATCGCCTAGACTTGGCCTGGCTGCCTCCTCTCTTTACAGCTCCCGCCGAACACCAGGCGCTGGGCTAGGGGATGCCCCCGTCCCATCCAGAGCCTCCTCTGTCACGTGGAGGTTGGCGGCTGTGGTCGTGGGGGCTCCTGTCCCACTCCTCACTTCACCCACCTGCTCCGAGGCTTGGAGCAGGACTTGGGAAGCCTGGATGGAACTCGGGGGGAGGGGAGGGTGGCCCATCCCACCCCACGGGCTCCAACAGTTCATGACCCGGCGCCACCCGCCTTCCCCACTGACCGTAACCCCACCCGGTCCTAACGCCCCTCCCTCTGCAGGGGCCGCCCTTCTTTCCAGAAGCAGGAAGCAGGCCCCGCATTCGTTCCCTGGGTTACCGTGTGCTCTTTGCACCTCTTGATCTGGCCCTAGATCCCACCCTGCCTGATTCTTCGAGGGGGAGACCGTGGGCTCCTGGAGGGCAGGGACCAGGTCTTCGGCATCCCGGCGTCTCCAGAATCTCCCGCCTGACCTACCTGGGAGGCCATTCCTTTGTCAGCTCCATCTACGGAGTCCCTGCTCTGCGTCGGCTCAGGGCTGGGCAGTGGGAGCACGACAGTCGCTGCCCTCGTGAAGTTTGCCACCCAGAGGGCAGGGCGAGCGGGAAATGAGCAGGTTAGGAGAGTGGTTCTCACAGTGTGGCCCACGGAACCCCTGGCGTTCCCTTTCATTTTCTTGTGTTTTCACTCGATCTTGGTTTCAACGTCTAATAGGCTAAATATAGACAGACGTTACCCCACGATATACAGAAGCTCCTCGAGATCGTCAGTGATTTTTAAGACCGTAGAGGGGTCTTGAGACCAAAACGTTTGAGAATTACGGAAGGAGACGCGTGAGAGCCTCAGGCACGTTTTCTGAAGGAAGGAATGGAAAGCTGCTCATTTCCCGTTCCCCCGACTCAAGCCCTGGGCTTCACGTGAACGGGGAACAGTTACTATTTGTTAGGCACTGTTCTAAGTGTCTTTTTTTTAAGTTTATTTATTTTTGAGAGAGAGCAAGCACATGTATGAGTTGGAGAGGGGCACAGAGCGTGAGGGACACAGGATCTGAAGGGAGCTCTGCCTTGTCAGCACCGAGCCCGATGTGGGGCTCGAACTCACCTACCATGAGGTCATGACCTGAGCCGAAGTCAGACACTTAACGGATTGAGCCACTCAGGTGCCCCTAATTTTAATTTTTTAAAAACTTTTGAAGAAGCACTGTATCTGGGTATTCACAGTATCATTTTAAATTACCAATTTTATTTTGAAAAATTTCAAACTGCAGAGCCGAAGGATGGCCGAGTGAACAGGCTTTTAGCCTTCATCTAGATTCATAATCATTAACGTTTTACCACGTTTGCCTTGATGTAACGTTTCTCCCGTTCACCAGTCGAGAATAATCTGGGGACGTTTCGGATCTTCGTCCCAAATGCTTCCGTGATCATCTCTGAAAAGCAAGGCCCTTCTCTCCCCTAACTGCAATTCCGCCATCACCCCCAGGAGATTTAAAACAGATGTAAAATAGTATCTAATAGACAGTCTATATTCCGACGTCTCTAGTTGTCTCCTGCGTAGCTACGGCTCACCCCTCACCAAGCTCCAGCTGAGATATGTACTCTGCCTTCAACTGTCATGTCTGAGCAGTTTTCATGCTCATCAGTCTCCCTATGAGTACACTACTGTTAGGCCCATTTTACAGATGAGAAAACCAAGGCACTGGGAGGTTAAGTCATATGTGCAAGTTCTCTGGCCAGGAAGTGATGGGACTCCTGGATATTCCCGGTCTCCCTGCCTTTCTGTTAACGCCTGAACTCTGTTCTCACCCAGTGGCTGAAGGGATCTTTTAAAAATGCAAATCCTGGAGCATCTGGCTGGCTCAGCCAGTAGAGCGTGCGACTCTTGATCTCAGGGTTGTGGGTTTGAACCCCCCTCCCCCCCCACCCGTTGGGTGGAGAGT
>PITB01037960.1:0-10416 GCA_004024585.1 Paradoxurus hermaphroditus | reverse complement strand
TTATTTGGACCCCGGGTATCACACCACGTGGGTGCAGTGTCGGAAGGAGAGGCTCTCGGGGGTGGAAACGTTCCTCCAAACGCCTCCCGTCACTGCCCAGGGGAGGCGATGGGACCGGCGCCACCAGCTCTGAACAGAAAGAGACACCGTGTTCGAGCAGCGCTGTCTCGAAGCTCGGACCCCCCTGACCCCGCCCTCCACCGTGCCCCTGCAGGGGAGGTACACGGCCCCCCACGTGCGCTACAGAAAGTCGGCACACTTTTCCACAGGTTTCTCTGGAGTCCACATTCTGTCTCGAGTGTAGACCCCCTTGGAGGAGAACTACGTGGAAAACAGCCCCCCTCCAAGGATTTCGTGATGCTAAATGCTTCCGAAGTCAGACAAGGGCGCTACAGAGGAAATCGTCTTTTCCAAGAACTTGGTCCACTTTATCCCGATTTCCAGATGACACCACTGTATTCACGCGATTTCTGATCCTTTTACATCCAAGTTAGAAGGTAAGAAACATATCTATTTAAAACTAAAAGACAACAAAATGGGGGCTATCCATAAGCAAAGTGGGACTTTTTTTCTTTCTTTATGAAAATGATAGTGCTCTCTGAAGGGAGTACCAGTCAAAAATCATTGCTTTTGCTGAAACTCCAACGGTCTAAGAGTTTAGCAAATTTTACGCAGAATCTGCCTGTTACATTCAAAGCTTTTAGGAATAATTTTCGGAGAGAAAACTTTGCCATTAAACACAGCGTTTAGCACGTAATGTAAAATGTCACAATCTAGAATGTGCGTTTGTGGGGAAGGCGGGAGGAGGGGAGGCAGGGGGGCAAGCAGCCCCGGGGGGCGCGTGTCAGCCCGCGCGCCTCCCTTTCGAGCCTGCACGGCCTCGGTGCCCCTGCCTCTCCTTGCAGGCGATACGGGTGCATTTCGGCAGAGGCCGTCTGGAGACACCACCGTGGCTTTCCGGGACGGCCCCCAGGTGGAAGACCGCAGGACCCTCTCGTCAACGTGACCGGCTGCCTTTCGTTCTAGAGGATGGCACCTGCGACACGATACGAAGCCAGACACTGAAGGAATTTCCCGAGTCCCTTCTCTGTGTGACCCCGGACGAGAATTGTCCTGAGAGAAATGTCTCCAAGAGATTTGCAAGACGCAATAAAAGGAGAGGCGTTGTTCTCCAAGGCGATTGCGGACAGGACATGGGTGCGTGAGAGCTTCCTAGAAGCGCTACCTGAGTTTCTTGCCCCTGCCCCGTGGTGGCCCGAGAGAGCGAGCTGTGGTTCCTGGAGGTTCTTGAGATTTGCAGAGGGTGGAGCAAACCCACACTCTGCGTCCAGTCCCGCGTGGTCAGTGGGGCATGGAAATGGACTTGACAAAGTCACTCTTCTCAGAAAGCTCAAGGCTATCATTTAGATGCACAAATAAACAAAAGCAAGTAGATTCTCACATGGTAGGTGCCACACAAGCCGTTCGAATCAGGTGCTGAGGGCAGAGGGGCGTGCCCTCCAGGTGAGGGCGGTTGTCCAGAGTGTTTACCTCTCCGCCAGGACGGAGCGGGGAGGGAGAGTGGCCTACCGCTATCGGAGAGTCCTCACAGGTGTGCTATTGCAGACCTCCCAAAAAGTTAATCATGCTAACAAAATGGGTACAAGATCTGTATGCAGACAACTACAAAACCAATAAAGAAAATGGAGGAAGATGAAATAAATGGAGGTATGTCCCTTCTTTATGGGCGTGTGGGCTCAACATGGCTACGGTGTCAGTTCTTTCCAAGGCGATCTACAGAAAAAGCACAATCTCATTCAGAACACCAGCCTGTTATCTTGTAGATATTGACAAACTGGTTCTAAAGTCTGTATGAGAAGTTAAAAGATCAACACTGGTCAACACAATGCTGGAGAAGAAGAAAGTAGGGACGCCATCGGGCAAGAGAAAAATCAAGACAGCCCGGTGAAAAACCAGAGACAGAGATCGATGGAACAGAGAAGAAAGTCCAGAAACAAGACCACACAAACACAGCCGACTGATCTTTGACAAAAGAGAGAAGGCCGTTCAACAGAGAAAGGGCGGGTTGTCAACAAACGGCGCCGGGACCGCCGAACATCAAAAAAGGATCTAGACTAGGCCTCACGGCTTTACAAAAATTAACTCAAAATGTATGATAGACACAAATATACAGGGCAATACTATAAAATATGGAACTAGACATGGAAGAAAATCTATGTGACCTATGGGTTCTATAATATAGAATAAAATATTCATGTGTTCGTACCAATGTAATGTAATGTAAATGAATGATTAATAGTTTTCAGGGGCCGTGGTAACAAATCACCACAAACTTGACGGCTGGGCACAACAGGAGTGCGCTCTCCACGGGTCTGAGATCAGTACCGCCTGGGCCGAGACCGGGGTGCTTTGGGGCCACGGCCTCTGCAGCGCTCCGGGGGCAGCCTCCCCCAGCTCCTGGCGGCTGCCGGGAACCCGCTGGCGGCCTCCCCCGGCCTTCGAGGCCGGACCTGACGAACTGCTGTACCCTGTCATCACGTTGCCTCCTCCTCTACACGGGCCCCCTCTCCGGAACCGCAGGCGGCCCGGCGTGACTTCGCGCAAAGAGCACAGCGTGGACCGGAAGGAGAGGTGACTTTGCAGTGAGAAGCCCAACACGCTCCAGCCCAGCCGGGTGAGTGGCGACCCCGACGTCGAGGCTCACACTGACAGCGTGTACCCTTTACCAACCTGGGACAAGTGGCACTTGGTCTCCGGGATCTCCACCCCCAGCCTGATCCTGCGAAAACTACCAGGCTGACCCTAATAGAGGCGCACACAGAAAACACCTCATCAGTACTCCTCGAAATTGCCGAGGTCGCGCACGGTAACCAAGCAGAACGAGGGATTATGGCCGGGATCCTGGTATAGAAACAGGACTTTAGGCCAAGACTCAGGAAATCTGAGCAAACTGGATTTGAGTTAACAATACATCTTCAACATGTTCTCATTAGTGGTAACACAGGTACTAACACAAGACGTCAATGACAGGGGAAACGGTGAACTACACGGTGTGTGGTGGGACACGGCGATGTCCTCACATTTGTCTGTAAATCTAAAACCATTTTACAAAGCGAAGTCGATTTATTTAGTTTGTCTGAGTGCGCCCCGCCCCGCAGCCTCCCTGGGAGTCTCCTTGGGGACGGTTAGGGCAGCGAACTCTCCTGTCACCATTAGATTCAGAGGAAGGACAACCGGCAGTCTGGTCCCATAAACAAGCCTGGGTTACCTAGAGGTCATCCAGAACTGAGCAGCACTCAGAATTGTAGCGCCAACCCTCCGTCATTCCAGAATGTTCTCACTCAGCTGAGTGCACTGCAGCGTCACCCGAGGAGTCTGGGGCTCCCTCCGTCCTCAGCCCACACCTCTGTGCGTCTCTGTGCGGGGACACCTCTGCCTGCCCATGGCGTCCCCGAGCTCGGAGCGAGGGAGGGCGGCGTCCTGGCCGCGGTGTAGACTCGAGGGCAGGCCCCGCGCCACCCCGGGTCTGGGCCTCCTGCGGCCCGCGCCACACCAGGCTTCTTCAGGCTCGGTTGCCTTTCGGTAAAACGCAACCTCACCGAATCGGTGTAAGCTACGCCCGCAGCCCGGATGCGGGCGTATGTTGTGTCCGGTCCATCTGAAAAGGTTTGTTTTCCTTATGTTAAAAGGAACATGAAGCTAGATATAGGTGGATATGTGCACCTGGGCCCAGAGGATTCCGTGGAAGACCGTGCTCTCTTCCGTGTTCACCACGAGCCAATTACCCGCATGACTGTGAGGACGACGCTCCAGCCCCGGCGCCGGCCTGGGGGGCGTCGGGGGGGGGGTGAGGGGGCGGGCTCTGGGTTGACTCGCTAGTTCCTTCCTGCTGTTCAGACACGTGATGGAGGGTGTCCTTAAAGACGCTGGTGACTTTCTTGAGTGTGTCCTGGGGAGGACACAGGCAGGTGGAAAAGTCTGTACCACTTTGGCCCGGAATTCCTTCTTCATTACGGTCACCCAGGGCGAGTCTTCCTAACTCAGCAGCATGATGAAGCGTCTCTGTTGTTCCACGTGATGGTTTGGCAGCCACCCCACCCGGGCTCTCTGCCGGGTGACTTGTTCTGCTCCACGTCTCCCAAGGACCCCAGTTCCCCCTCACCCTTCAGGAAACTCCCCGCTAGATTCAGCTCATTGTGACGTAAGGGACTCCGACCCTGCAGGTGAACCTGCGTGTATTCAGGCACTGGGCTGCTGATTTTTTTCACCCATTCATGAGTCATTTATTGAGAGCCTCAAGTCTGCCAGGTCCTGGGCTAATGAGGGGCCCTGGAGGGATCAGACAGAGCAAAGGGTGAGGTGAGGGGCACGACCCTGCCCACCACCCACCAGACATTCAGGTCTAACAAAGTCAGTGTGATGTCCGGCTAAAAGCAACTGTCTGCGGAGAGTTAGTTCCCCGGAGTTAACTGTCTGGGGAGAGTGGGGGATAAAACACAAAGCTCGATCCACCCAGCATCCCCCTGAGCCCAAGCCAAAGGGGCTGCCGTCTCAACAGCGACACAGGAAAAAATGATGTTGAATACGGCGAAAAATCAGGAAGGCAGAGATACAGCTTCCACATGAGAGGAAAATCAAATAAATTGTGCCCTTTTGATGAAACGTCTCAACGGTTGAGAGAGACAGTATTTTTATGGTGCTGCAGGTGCCTTGTAATTGATCAAAAAAGTCCTTTCTACACGGAAAGCTTTCAGGTCCATATTTGATCTGGACCATAAATCACGTCGGTTGTGCCTCTGGGTTCACATGCCTGATGGGGGGAGCGCGTTGAGAACGTTCCTGATGGATTTGCTTCCTGTTCTTGAGTCTGGAAGTAGCCGTGGGGCTGGCGGTGAAGCCTGGGGCATCATTCACACATCACGTCCGGGGAGGCCCAGGCCAGCTCCCAGGGTGCCTGGGTCAAGGTATCTGAGGTAGGAACGTGTGGGAACCTCCCTGAGCTGGGGGACTCTGAGGGGCGTGGGGCCCTGATGACACAGTGACCGACAGACCAGCGTGGGCCCTGCCCGTTGGCCCGGTCCACCCACAGGGGGCTCGCCACTCATGCAGACCCCGTTCACGGAGCCCATACTTCCTTCCACACGGACTCTGGTTCAGCACGGAGACCGACTGTTGGGTACATGGCTCTTTCGTTAGAGCCGCCCATTGGACAGCAGCTGCCTTGGTCTCATTGTGCCAGGACTTTCTTCTGGGTCAAGTGTTCTGGGAGCCCAGAGTCAGGTGCCGAAGGCAAATTATTGGGCAAATTTAAGAAGGTTCACTCTCCTTAGTCCCATGGCCTCACAGACCACCAGCCCAGCTAAAGAAGGGAGGGAATACTCGCAAAAGTTCAAGGATGAACCTACAGATTCTGACCTGCAGATTCTGTCTCCCTATCCGTAGTGCAATCGCCCCCTCAGGTCACCAAGGCAGCCTGTCCTGGAACATTCCTGATGTTCGGCATTTCTGAAGTACTTTTTTTCTGAGGAGTTCCTGATATTTTAGGGTCTACACCACCAACTCACCTGTCTACGTTGTTGCCGGCATCCCCAACCATTCTCAACATGAGACTTGAAGTCCCTTGTCACTCCTGCCAATGTCCAGCTGCCACATTCACACAACTGGTAATTAATCAGCTCATTCAGCCACTGACTGCCGGGCTTCGAGGCCGAGTCTGTGCCAGGTGCCGGGCTGGGAACGAGGGGCTGGAGGGGAAAGCAGACGAGGCACGGCCTTCACCAACCCGTCGGGTCAAGGAGGTGAACGTGTTCACAAAAATATTAAATAAGATGAATACATTCATCCCGCAAATAAAAATAGGCACACACCTTAATTTTTGAGAAGATCTATAAGCAGTATAATCAGGACGAGAGAACAATGAAAGGAAACTAAGCCACAGGTGAGGAGGCACCAAAAAGGATAGAAAAGGGGGACCTCGTGGGAAGAGCTGGCCGGGAAGCGGGACGTCAGCAATCTGACGTCAACAACAACAACAAAACAAACCCTTTGGTAAGTTTCTGGTTAAAAACACAAAGAACTTCAGCACGAGTCACCCCGCCTCTGTTTCATCCAAGCCTCCCCAGGGACCTGGAGTAAGACGAGGCAGTTCAGAGAGTCTCACGGTGCTCTCGATGGGAGGGAAAGAGCAGAGGCGGGAGTGCAGGGAAACTGCTGGTCCTCACAGCCTCATCGTCGGCTGGGCCACAATGCCTGACAACCTCCACGGTCGTTTGCCTTCAGTGCCCAATTACTGGGTCCCCCAGCATGCCGAGGAGCTCTCTGGGCGGGCTCATTTGCAGCAGGAAAGGGGACAGCGACTTGGAGTTGGGAGGAAATGCCGAGCGCAGGAAGGGTCTGCGTCCCCGTCAGATGCTCCCAGACCTCACTCTGTACACACCCACGTGACAGTCTCCCATCACGAGGCCGTCAGAATCACTGAAAGGTGAGCAAGCAAACAGTGTGTCTCTGAGAGGCTGCTGGCCCACGAGGGGAGTCCCGGGCTCAGAGCCGGGGGACCCAGGTCGGAGCCCTGCCGCTGCCAGTGCCCAGACAGTGGTGGCAGTGACGTCCCGGGCTCCTGTGCAATAAAAGAAGAAAGAGCAAGCGATACCTGCCCGGCCAAGCTCAGGTATTTGAAAAGCTAAACTACGGTCACATCGAGCCGTGATATCTGTACCTATGTGCTCACGGCCACTGTTCAAGGCGGCCTCATCGTGCGTCAGGATACAGCAGGTCAGCGAAGCAGGCGAATCCCTTGTGAAGCTTGGGGGTGGAGCTTACATCCTGTGGGCAGGCGATGTGGCCTGATGTGGACACGCACACGAATATTCAGAGGAAGGGCTGGGACTGGAACCCAGCTGCTTGGCTGTCAGCCGAGCCTACCTCTGTCCTTGCGGCTCTGCCAGGCCGCTTGGACAGGAGTTTGGGGAATAAATCACATAGGAGGGGATACGAGAGCAAAGTACTCGCTGCACCGCCTCAGGCGAACTCGGGCTTTCCTCGTCTACCGTCAGAAGACACCACTGACCCGAAGCGTGCTGCGGGACGAAACCTACAGAAACGGTGTAAAAGGGACAAGTTCGTGTTTCCAGAGCATCAGAAACTTGGAAACAAAGTCCAAGAGACGCCCCAGAGTCCAAACCAAAGCTGAAATGTCCATAGTCAATGGGAGCCATGGAAGATCTGCGGGCAAAGAATGACAAATAGAAACGGAGTTTGGAGGAATAGGAAAACCTTTCCCCAGTAAGACGATCGCAATTTGAGAGATTGTTTCTAAAATAACCATTTGAAGTCTCTGGTGGGGGGGGGGGTGGTTCCTGGGTGGCTCGGTTGAGCGTCTGACTCTTGATTTCTTTTTTTAATTTTTTTTCATTTTTATTTTTTTATTTTTGAGACAGAGAGAGACAGAGCATGCGTGCAGGAGGGGCAGAGAGAGAGGGAGACACAGAATCCCAAGCAGGCTCTGAGCTGTCAGCACAGAGTCCGACGCGGGGCTTGAACTCACGGACGGCAAGATCATGACCCGAGCTGAAGTCGGACGCTCCCCCGACTGAGCCACGCAGGCGCCCCTGACTCTTGATTTCGACTCAGGTCGTGGTCCAGGGTCATGGGATTCAGGCCCCATGCTGAGTGTGAAGCCTGCTTAAGGTTCTCTCTCTCCCTCTCTCCCTCTCCCCAACTCATGCTCTTGCTCTCTCTCTCTCTAAAAAAATAAAAATAAAAAATAAATATTTACTGTCTCTGGGAATTTCCCTAAAAGCATGCAGCAAATGGAGGAAGCTTTACCCAGGGAAGTTCATAAAAGCTCAGGTGCAGCATGGAAGATTCTCCAAGACAGAGCACGTGGGAGGAGGCCAAAGAAGCCGCAAAAATTTGATAAGGAATTAAATCTTACAAATATGTTTTCCAGCCATGACAGACTAAAACTGGAAATCAATTACAGAAAGAAATTTGGTAAATTTGCAAAGGGGTGGGGATTATGTCACACACTCATAAATAGCCAGAAGGTCAAGGGAGAAGCCACAAGAGAAGTTAGGAAATACTTGGGGTGAGTGAGGAGGAAGACACAGCAAGCCCGAACTCATGGGGTGCAGGCAAAGCAGCCTGCAGAGGGAAAGTATTGCTGTCACTTCCTGAAACCCCGACCTACCAGGGGTAGGTGAGGACGACTCAGCTTGACTGTCACCGTCGGGGACCACAAGGGAGGTTTAGCTGGGAGAGAAGAGTGTTCTCGGGGATGATGACAGAAAGAATAACCAAAAAGTAGATCAAAGGTAGAACCTGGATGGCAATAAAGTCTGGAGAAGCCTCCCCATGATCGCTTCTTAAGGGATAGATTAACTTATTGATTACAGAGAAATGTGTGTCCAATATGAAAGCTGGGATAAATTTGTGATACAAAGAAGTGGATGGCAGTTTCCGTAGAGTTAACCTGGGACCCAGAAACCCCCCTTGTAGAGGGCTCACCCAGGAGAAGTGAAATGCGTGTTCGCACAAAACCTGCACACGGATCTTTATTCCTATATTCCTGCTTTAGCTGCAGCGCTGAGGTGGGAAGCAACCCCGCTGCGTCTCAGCAGGAGAGCGGGGAAGCACGCTGGGTCGTCCTGACGCTACGCTCCTTACCCGTGAAAAGGAGCGAACTGGGGACAGAACCAGAGACTGAGCAAACCTCGAGCACATTTCGCAAAGTGAGAGAAGCCAGATTCAAAATACGACCTGTGATTCCGTGGACAGGACCTTCCGCGGAGAGGGAAACGGGAGAACCGGGATCCGTAGTTCCCGGCGTCGTGGGCGAGGAGAAGACAAGCTGGAAATGGGAGGATTCGGGGCCGGGGCCGTGACTGCACGCGCTTCCTTGTAAATTCTCACGGAGCGGCAGCCCAGCCCGCGAACTCGCTGTGTGCAAAGAATACGTCAGTAAATCCAGTTGGAACAAAGAGAAGGAAGGAAATGCAACAAAACTCACCCCCAATACCATTCTTTTCGTCTATCTGATTAGCAAAATAAAAACTCGGCACAGAAGCCAAACAGCAAAAAGTTCAAGTGCAAACACTAGGCAGCTGGCTGCATTTCTCGGGGTCAGACTTTCGGGAAAGCAGACCCCAGGGCACCTTCGTCCTGGAAATGAAACCTGAAGAGATGAGACGCCGTTTAAAATGCACACACGCACTTTCCCAGGCATCGCCACGGGCTGGAGGGCCGCCTCGGGGGTGCCCGCGGGGCCCCGGCCGCCAGTCCGGGCATCCCCGGGGGCCTCTCTGCGTGCAGGGAGGGACTCGCTTCTGTTCAGAGCCCACCTGCCGCCCTGCGCTGGCAGCTCTGTGCGGATCACGGAGGCCGAAACCGCAGACGGGAAAGTCACGCTGTAAGCGCCACTTCAGCGGTGGGAACGCCTGAGAGTCGAGTGCTGGTGCAGAAGGATGTGGGGCCGAGCCGGGTCCCTGTGTCCTGACACGCCTGCACCTGACCGCCTGGCCCCCCTCGGAGACAGGGCAGGTGCAGAGACAGAGAACCTCCCGAAATCCAAGCACTGCGTCACCCTGCGTAAGGGTCACGTGTCAAGGAATGCTTTGATACCATCACGCGGACTGAAGAAAGCACCTGCCCGAACAAGGTTCGACCACGCCGCCAAATCCCCAGGCTAGAGATGGTTCAGCCACTGGGATGTGGGGCCTGAAACCCAGTTCGGTAGGCTCCCGCGTGCTCTGCTGCCCCCTGGACCCACGTGAAGGTGCTTCCTCCGCGGGTTCCCGGAACTCGGCACATCCGTGGCCTTTCCACACCCATCAGTCACACGCTTCCCGGTGATGGTTTCCCGACCTCAACATGCATCAGTTCTTACCCTGCGGGGGCTTCACTGACCCACCTGACAGTCAGATTGGGAGCTCCCGGACGTCAGGGGCCCTGCTCTGTCCTGTCCAAGTCCTTCCGTCCATGACTGAGGGCTGTCTGTCCCGGGCGCTCAGTGGCGTCTCAGGGAGAAGACAGTGGCTCATGAGCACAAAACCCCTGACGCCTGAGTCTGGAGAGGGTCTCAGTCAGAGGGAGCCGACTTCCGAGGCAGGAACAGGCAGTCTCACATCTCGGGGATTTGAACAACAGTCTCCCTCACTCTTCGTGAATCGCGGACCAACAGGGGGCCCCGTGTGGTGACTCCTGGGTCCTGGGAAGGGGTTGGTCAGCAGAGCATCCGGGCAGCCTGCCGTGGCCGGGGCAGGAGTCACAGCTGAGAACCAAGCCTGGGGCAGGAGGCAGAGCCAGCCCATGGGTGTGGGGACAGGGTCAATGTCAGCTTAATCCATGTGGAATCGGTCCTGAATACCTGGAGCCTGTGACGAATATGAACATCCAAATCAGCTCAGGCACAGCAGGGGT
>PITB01037959.1:0-10418 GCA_004024585.1 Paradoxurus hermaphroditus | reverse complement strand
GTACCCCAATGTTCATAGCAGCACTTTCAACTATAGCCAAATCATGGAAGCAGACCAAGTGCCCATCAACCGACGAATGGATAAAGAAGATGTGGCACATATATACAATGGACTACTACGTGGCAATGAGAAAAAATGAAATCTGGCCATGTGTAGCAACATGGATGGAACTCAAGGGTATTATGCTAAATGAAATAAGTCAGTCAGAAAAACAGATACCATATGTTTCCATGAATAGGTAGACTTTGTGAGACTAAGCAAAAAACAGGGGGAGGGGAAGAGGGGAAAGGAAAAAAAGACACAGAGAGGGAGGGAGATAAAACATAAGAGACTCTCAAAGACTAAGAACAATCTGAGGGTGAGGGAGGTGAGGGAGGGGGGAGAGGGGGTGACGGGCATTAAAGAGGGCACGTTTTGGGATGAACACTGGGTGTTATATGTTAAACCAATTTGGAAATAAACTATTATAATAAAAAAATTTTTTAAAAAGAATTCTATTCTCATTGGTGTATCTCATTTATCACTTATTTAGTGGTTGCTTTTGATTTTATATTACAGGTACTTACTTATCAAATTATACTGCTATTAGTATTTTATTAGTTTAAGTGAGGTGTAGAAACCTTACTTTCATTTACGTCCATATATTCCCCCATTTATAATTATCTAAATATTTCTTCTACATCCAATGCAAACCACACTAGACAGTGTCCCAATTTTATTTCCACTACCAAACATAGTTTAGAAAACTCAGGAGGAGAGAGAAATTACACACATTTTTGCTTTTATCATTTTCTTCTGTCTGTCCTGATGTTCAAGATACTTTTTTTTGTCTTTTCTCAAATAATTTCCTTTCTGTTTGAAGAACTTCTGTTAGCATTCTTTATTTTAAAGTAAAGAAGTTGGTGACCAATTTTCTTAAGCTTCCTTTATCTGAGAATATTTGGATTTTCCCTTCATTCCTGAAAAATAGTTTCACTAGATAGGGAATTATAGTTTGACAGTTTTTTTTAAAGCATTTGAAAAATTGTTGTTCATGTTCTTTTGACCTTCATGGTTTCTGATCAGAAACTTTGTCATTAGATATATAAAGAAAGAAATTCTGTCATTTGAATTGCTTTTCCTCTGTTTATATGTGTTATTTTTTTCTGACTGCTTTTAAGATTTTTTTTCTCTGTGTTTAGTGTTCAAAAGTTTGCTATGTATTTTAGCATGGATTTCTCTGGTTTTATTCTATTTGGAGATTGCTCACTTCTTGATTTGTAGGTTTTTACTTTTGTCAGGTTTAGCAAGTTTTCAGTCCTTATTTATTTGAAGATTTTTTATTCCCGTCCCCTTTTTAATCTCCTTCTGGGATTTTAATGACATAAATGTTTGATCTTTTAATATCCCATATTTCCCTGGGACTCTGTTCAATTTTTATTTTTTATATTTTTGTCTATTTTTTTTTCTCTGTGTTGCAGATTTGGTCAACTTTACTGTTCTGTCTTAAAGTTCAGTTAATTTTTCTTCTTTCCTCTCCATTTTACTATTGATCCTATCACTGACCTTTTTATTTTGGCTATTGTGGTTTTTAGTTCTAAATTCTTTCTTTGGTTCTTCTTATATCTTCAGATATTTGCCAAGATTTTATATATATATAAAATATATATATATATATTTAGTCTTCATAAGCATTTAATTTTTTCTTTTTTTAAATAATTTATTGTCAAATTGGTTTCCATATAACACCCAGTGCTCATCCCAACAAGTGCCCTCCTCTGTGCCCATCATCCACTCTCCCTACTCCCACACCCCCCTCAACCCTCAGTTTGTTCTTAGTCTTTGAGAGTCTCTTATGTTTTGTCTCCCTCCCTCTCTGTGTCTTTTTTCTTTTCTCCTCTTCCCCTTCTCCATGGTTTTCTGCTAAGTCTCTCAAAATCCACCTATGCGTGGAAACATGTGGTATCTGTCTTTCTCTGACTGACTTATTTCACTTAGCATAATTCCTTCCAGTTCCATCCATGTTGCTACACATGGCCAGATTTCATTCTTTCTCATTGCCATGTAGTATTCCATCGTATATATATACCACATCTTCTTTATCCATCCGTCAGCATTGAGTTGGGAGACTAAATGTTCATCAGCTGAAGATTTTCTATATTTTAGATGTGTTTCAAGTTTCTATATTTGATCACTGAAGTATTTTTATGATGGCTGCTTTAAATCCTTGTCAGATAATTCCAACATCTGTGTTATCTTGCTCTTTGTGTCTATTGATTGTCTTCTCTCATTTAGTTTAAGATATTCCTAATGTTTTATATGACAAATGATTTTATTCTTCAAACCCAGATATTTGGATATTACAAAAGTCAAGATCTTATTTAAATCTTGTGTTTGGGAAGGGCTTCTCTGACACTATTCCAGTAGGGGGAAGAGTGTGCCACTTTGTTACTCCCAGGTGGCCATAAAATTCTCAGTTCTCCATTGATCTCTCTGGGGACATATGGAATTCCTTTGTATTGCTGCATGGAGTGGGGTAGGGGTTTAGATGCCCCCTAGGCCTCTGATGATACCACCTTGGCACCCTGGCATACTTTCTTTTCTTCATATATTTAAATGATAGATCTAAAAGTATTTCTCCATCAACAATCAAATCATAAGCCAAGGAGGAAACTATGTATTTAGATCTGGTAATTGTCCTAGCTATTTCTTTTGAGAGGATAAGATAGCACTCTTGGCAGGAAAGGCCTTTGTGAATTCAAAGCCAGCAGTCATTTAGGCAGAGGAAAGTTCTGGTTACAACTAACCTTGCCAACTGTTTTAGTTTGGTTTCCCCAGAAGCAAACCTTGAGATAAGTAAGAGTTTGTTTGAAGGTGCTCCCAGGAAATGTTGTAGGAGGAGGAGCCTGGAAGGAAGGACTATAAGTGGAGGCAGCGAAGGAAGAGTGCCCTGTGAAGCAAATAACCAGTGTGGGCATTCAGAGCTCAATCCCACTATGATACCATGGACACTGGCATAATACACACGGCTCAGGGTATGATGGAGCTCGGATTTTATACATTAGTTCCTATCCATCTCTGCTCAAGGGTTGCCTGGGTGTGAGGGTGTGTTCCTATCCATCTCTGCTCAAGGGGTGTGGGTGGGTGTGAGGGGGTGTTCATTTTTTGATGCTGGCTAAGAGGACTCCAGCTCTCACAGAAAGTCCCCAGCACAGAGATTAAATGATGGCAGTTGGAAGTCAGCCTAGTGCACTTCTGTGACAAAGCTTGATGGAGAACGGCAGAGCACTGACACTACCAGCAACTCTAACCAAGTAGTTAACTAGAAGCTACCTGCAATGCTCCCCTAGCACATCTGGTACCTGGATGGAAAAAAAAAAGTGTGTCCATTAGCTGTAGTTGTCCCTCCATGATATTTTCTTTATAGGTTGCGGGAACACTGTTCAGCCGGGAGCTTATCTGCCCTATGTTTGGCTTTACCATATTCATTGTCTTTTTATTTTTTTTTAAGTTTATTTATTTTGAGAAAGAGAGAGAGAGCAGGCACATGACCAGGGAGAAGGGCAGAGGAAGGAGAGAGAGAATCCCAAACGGGCTCCACACTGTCAGCGCTAGTCCCATTTGGGGGGTCTAACTCATGAACCATGAAATTATGACTTGAGTGGAAATCCAGACTTGGTTGCTTAAACGACCCAGCCACCCAGGCACCCCCTTCATCTTCACTATCTGCCCTATTTCAGCCTTCTTCAAAAACCATCCTCAGTGTTCACTAGCAACCCCTAGTCTCCTCTCTCTAAGGTAGTTTTGTCCTCAAGGACAAGAGGCTAACAACTGAGTGTGCTACCGTTGCAGGTGGAGCTACATTCTAACAGGGGAATGAATGAGTTTCTAAGGGGAAGGTTCAGGCCTCTGAGCCTCTAAGAGGCTGCCTGTTGTAGAGCAGGAGGGGAATGCCAGCCTCACTCTTCTCAGGCCTTGATAACATACAATAGGAACTGCAAATGGGTGGCCACCCATCGCTCTTCTGTACCAATCCACTTCTGACTTCAGCTTAAGGACAGAGCTCACACCTCCAAAGGTTCCATGGGGCAAGTGAGCCACGTGAACAAGTAAATTAACATGAGGCCCAGTGTCGTAATGCAGATGACTGTGAGGAAGAGGTCTGTCATTTCCTCAGCCACTCAATGCTTTGGGGGAAAGTAAGCTAGTACTTTGGTTCTTCACCTGTCAAGGACTTAGAAATAATATCGAATGGCCCCAGTGAGGCATCGTAAGAATAAATTGAACGTATAATTATTTCATTTTCCCTATAATCACAAGGCATGCTTTCCTTGCTGGGACACTAAGACACTATAAGAAGGAAGTATTGCTTCTGCACCTTGGTTGCTTCAAGTCTCAGAAAAATGTAAAAATATGAAGAAACCAATTTAAATATATGGAAACCGTGTCCCTTATTTCCTAAAGGGTAATGGCAATTTTCTCCATTCTTCACGTTTTGTCTAGGCTCAAAATGGAATAATATGGAATCAAACAATGAAAACCCTTTTAAATGCCTTAAATGTACCTGTAAAATATTCACATGGTTAGAAATATCCCACCCTACATAAGAAATATGAAATTTAGTTAAGATAAATATTCCCTCTGAATGATCTTTCTCTACCACCTCTAGTGGCAGCCAAAAATGACATTGCTTTCGACTTCAGAAATAGGACTCAAAGCCAGTCTGTGAAATGAGTCCAGGACTTCCCCAAATCCGGCTTAGGTTGAAAGGAAATCTTTTTGGATAAACCCCACAGCATTTTGTTTAATATTCTTTTAATGTCAGACCAAGAATTAACATGAACAAGAAATTGGTTTTAGGAATAGCCAAAGTTTTGAATGATTGGATGATTCAGCAAACTATTTTTTTTTTAATTTAGGATTTGTATTAGTTCTTAGGGTAATAGATGAAGATAAACACGGTGGGTTACAACAAAATAAATGTATTCTTTCACAGTTTTGGAGGCTGGAAGTCAAGAATCAAGGTTTTGGTAGGGTTGTCTTCCCCTTGAAGGCTCTAGGGAAGAATGCTTCCTCACCTCTTCTGACATCTGGTGGCTCCAGGCCATTCTTGGTTTGTGGCTACATAACCCCAGTCTCTGCCTCTGTCTTTACATGGCCTGATCACCTGAGTGTCTCCTCTATCACAATGATAATTGGACTTAAGTTTCACCCAGAGAATCATGGATGATATTATCTGGAGATCCTTAACTTAGTTACATCTGCAAAGGTCTTTTTTCAAAATAGTCACATTCATAGGTTTGGGGGGTTAAGATTTGAATATATCTTTTTAGGGGGCAGTACTTAATCCATTACAGTATTTCTTATTAAAGTTTTTATTATTTATTTAGTTTTTGAAAGTAAACTCTATGCCCCATGTGGGGCTTTAACTCATGATCCAGAGATCAATAGTTATATGTTCTACCAACTGAGCCAGATGGGTACCCCAGTGTCTTTTTAAAAAAAAATGTTTTTCATGGGATTAAAATGGTAGTAAAATTAGGGCTGTCTCAGAAAAGCAAATTCCTTTTCATTCTTTATTCACATTTTCTCTCTCTAGCATTTCAGCTCTTTGAGAAGACAAAATTACTTAAAGGTTCACAAATCCACTTAAAGGTTTACAAATCCCTCTAAAGGTCTCCAAATGCCTGCCATTCTCTGTTAGTTCAAGAAGGATTATCTATGAGATGATAAGGCTTCACAAAGTGAACCATTTCTGGGGTCCCTGGGTGACTCAGTCAGCTGAGCACCTGACTCTTGGTTTCAGCTCAGGTCATGATCTCATGGTTTGTGAGTTCGAGCCCCCAGTAGGGCTCTGGGCTGACAGCTCCAAGCTTGCTTTGGATTCTCTGTCTCCTTCTCTCTCTATCTCTCCCTACGAGTCCTCTCTCTCTCTCTTTTCTCTCTCTCTCTCTCTCTCTTTTTCTCTCTCTCTTTCTCTGTCAAAAATAAATATGCAGTAAAGAAAAAGAATTGAATTATTTCACTTTCAGTCATCTTTTTCATCTCAAAAGTTAGAAACCAGTCAAGAGGAAGGACTCTGATTAGCAAAGCCAACGTCATGTGTACTGCCTCCTCTCAACCTCTGCACGCGGGTATGGAGTAAACAAGAATGCTGAGCAGGGAAAAGCATGGCATTCCCACAATTTCTGAAAAATGGTTCTCAGTGAGGGATTCTAGTGGAAAGGGGTGGTTCCAGAGAAAGATTTAGAGAAAATTTCCTTAGCTGATCCAAAACCAAACTTTCAAAATTGATCTGCTCCCCATTTCTACGTATTTCCCTGTTAATGGTAGACAGCCTGACAAATAATTCCTTCTTTAGGACCATAGACATCTAAGGCCACCCCTGGTTGCTACCACTTCATGCTCAAATGGACTAATGCTGATGATATGCTCACAAACAAACTTGTGATGATTGGGCTTCCTGTGTAGCTTGCATACTGGGAGAGAATTCAATAGCAGGGATGAAATCATTTTCCAGCCTGCTTGACTGTAAATGTAAGAGCTGGCCTTCTGGTTGCATACTTTCGTGTCTTGTGAGCTTTCCTAAGGAGAACCAATACCCCCAGTTCTGGTCAGATTTCAGGAGTCATGTCTCTCCCTTCCATTTACAATTCTTGAGGATTAATTTAATTTGAGTCCTTCCTGGTTCTATCAAAGAAGTCTAAGAGTTTAGGGTCAGACTTTATAGACACAGCTGCTCTGGGTCAACTCCTATACCTGGTAACACTGGTGGCAGAGGGATAACTTTTTGTGGGGTGGGAAAATATCTTAAAAGGTGTCTATTTTACCCGATATCCCTCTTTCCTAAGCTTATAAACGTTTCTTTTTCAAAAGAAGTGTATGAAAGTACTATTTTAATAACCTAAAGGGAAAAATGGGCCTGAAATATTTCTAAAAGAGATTGTTAAAAAAAATTCAGTGGCTCATGATACCTTTTACTCTGAAATATTTGTGCAATAAATACGTTATGATTGTTAATATAACATTTTATTATAATCATATATTCATATGCAATGCTTCTTCAACTTCACACTAAATTTTGTGAGGGCAGGGTTGTGTCTTAATAGTAGTCTCTGTTTTAGTTTCTGAGAAATAATAGTCTCTGTTTTAGTTTCTGAGAAAGCTCAACAAAGTTTGCTAAATTTGTTATTCTAGGTGTGTGCTGCCCAACAGAACTCTCTGTGTAGATGGAAATACCCTTTATCTACACTGCCTGCCACAGTAGATACCAGACATTGTTGGCTACTGAATATTTGGAAAATGGCTGCTGCGATTACAAAACTAAGCTTTTTATTTTATTTATTCTAAATTAAATGAACGTAAATTTAAATGGCCGCATATAAAACAAGGAGGAAACCAGGTATTACTTGTAATTGCAGCTGCTGTACCAGATGGCGGTCTCCTTGCTTGAGCAAATTAATGCATTGCCTGGTACCTGGTATGCAGCTACTGACCATGCCAATGCTTTTTTATTCATACCTGTTCATAGAGACCACCAGAAGTGTCTGCTTTCACCAGGGGTCTAGAGCAAGAGAAGGCTCTGCAATCTGTTGAAGCTAACTTCTAGTTGTTCTGCCCCTCAGGCCATCTGATCTAGCTGATCCACTGGTGCTGGATATGTCAGTGGCAGAAAAGGATATATTTGGAGTCTTTGGCAGTCCTTATAGGTGAATTGCAGAGCAGGCCTTTAGGATCTAGGGGCAAAGTCCTGTCTCTTTCTGCAGAGAATTACTCTTCTTTTGAGAAACAGCTCTTGGCCTGCTACTGGGCCTTAGCAGAGACTGAATGGTTAACCCTGGGCTCCCAAGGTACCATGTGGCCTGAGCTGCCCAACAGGAAGTAGGTGCTACCTGACCCACAGAACTATAACGTTGGGTGGGCACTGCAGTACTCCATCATCAAATAGCAGTGGTATATACATGGTCAAGCCCAAGTAGGTCTTAAGCCCCAAGTAAGTTACATGAAGAAGTGGCCCAATTGCCCATGATCCCCACCCACTCTTGTCTTTCCTCACAGACTGCCTTCTCTTTCCCAGCCTGTGTCTATGATGTCATGGGAAGTTCCTTATAATCAGTTAACAAAGACAAGACTACTCAGACCTGGTTTATGGGTGGTTCTGCATGAAATACAAGCACCATTCAAAAGTGGACAGCTACTTCAGCCCCTTTCTGAGATCTCCTAATAGGACAGTGGGGAAGGGAAATCCTCCCAGTGTGCAAAAGTTTGAGAAGTGCACCTGGTTGTTCACTTTGCTTGGAAGAAATGACCAACCGTGTAATTATATACTGATGCATGGACTGTGGCCAATGGTTTGACTGGAGGAACATGATTGAAAAATTGATGACAAAGAAATTTGGAGATGACATATATGGATAGACCTCTCTGAATGGGGGAAAAAACAACATGACAATATTTGTGCTACATGAGAATGCTCACCAAAAGTGACCTCAGCAGAGGAGGGTGTTAATAATGGAATGGACAGGATGACCCATTCTGTGGGTAATAGTCAGCCTCTTTCCCCAGCCACCCCTGTTATTGCTCAATGGGCGCATGAACAAAGTAGCCATGGTAGTAGGGCAGAGGTTATGAATGGGCTTGGCAACATTCAACTCACCAAGTTCAACCTGGCTACAGCCACTGCTGAGTGCCTTATTGGGCAACAGCAGAGACCAGTCCTGAGTCCCAGATATGACACCAATTCCAAGCACGATTAGCCAGCTACCTGATTACATTGGACTACTTCCATGGAAGTAGTAGCACATTGTTCTTACTAGAATAAACGTTTACCCTGGGTATGGATTTTTCTTTCCCATGTGTAGTGCTTCTGCCAAAACTATCATCTGTGGACTTACAGAATACCTTATCCATCATCATGTTTTTCCACATGGCATCGCTTCTGATCAAGGACCTCATTGCACAGCAAATGAAGTGTGGTGATGGTCCCATGCTCATGGAATTCACTGGTCTTACCATGTTCCACACCATCCTGAAACAGCTGGCTAGATAGAATGGCCTTTTGAAAATTTGTTTACAGCATCAGTTAGGTGGAAATACCTTGCAAAGCTGGGACAAGGTTCTCTCAGAGGCTATGTGTGTTCTAAATAAGCATCTAATAGATGGTGGTGTTTCTTCCATAGCCAGGATTCCTGGGTCCAGGAATCAAGGGGTATGGGAACAGTATCACTCACTGTTTCTCTTATTGACCCGCTAACAACTTTTTTGTCTCCTATCCCTGTGATCTTATGTTCTGCTGGCCTAGAGGACTTCTTTCTAAAGGGAGGAATGTTTCCTCCAGGAGACACAGCAATGATTCTATTGAACTAGAAGTTAAGACAGCTACCCAGTCATTTGGAAACCCTCATACCTCTGAATTAACAGGAAATAAGAGAGCTGGCTGCGGTGACTACTGTGTTTGGGAAATTGGACTGCTATGCCACAATCAAGGTGGGGAAGACTATGTCTAGAATATAGGAAATCCTTTAGGCCTCTCAAAGTATCACCATGCCCTGTGATTAAAGTCATGTACAACTAAAACAACACAATTCAGGCAGGACTAATACTGGCCCAGACTTTTCAGGGATGTGAGTTGGGGTCATCCCACCATGTAAAGAACCACAACTGGCTGAAGTCCTTGATGAAAGCAAAGAGAATACGGAATGAGTAGTGGAAGAAGGTAGTTACAAATACCAGCTAAGACCATGTGACCAGTTACAGAAATGAGAAATGTAATTGTCTTGAGTATTTTTTACTTCTTATTTTGTTATAAATGTGTTTGTGTGAGTGTGTGTGTATGTTTAACAAGTACCTTTGTTTTCTTCCCTCCCTTATTCCTTTGTTATGTAACCATGTTATGTTGATTTTATGTCATGTTATTGAAGTATTATTAGCTTCATATCATAGTATTTAAGTTATGGCATATGGAAGAGAAGAGTAAACATTATTGAAGAATTTCGTGTCCTCTTTGGGGAAAGAATTTAGTTAGATTTTGTTGTTGCAAGAATGTCAAGTGGAAGTATAACCTTGTTAGTGTCTCTCTTTGGAGACTAACAATGGTTTAAGGAGTGCCAAGTTGACACGGGATTAGCTCATGATGGTTAATTTTGAGTGTCAACTTGTAGGGTGTTTTGGATGAGATTAAATTTTAAATCAGTAAACTTTCAATAAGCAGATTACTCCCCATAATGTGGATGGGTCTCATTCAATCAGCTGAAGGCCTGAATACAACAAAAAGAACTGCCTATCAAAGCAAGGGGAAATTCTCCATCAGAAGGCCTTTTGCCTGAAACTACCACCTTGGGTCTCCAGCCTGCTGACCCAGACTGAAGATTTTGTACTCACCAATCTCCGTAAATGTGTGACGAGTTCCTTATTACACACACACACACACACACACACAC
>PITB01037958.1:0-10416 GCA_004024585.1 Paradoxurus hermaphroditus | reverse complement strand
CCAAATTACTTAAGGATATATATTCCTGCTCTGATGACATATTGAGAACATTTGGAAAAAAGTTTTTGACAAATTCTAATTATTTTGTAAATAACAAATAAATATTTATTTGGGAAAATGGTTTAAAAATATATATTCCATTCTCCACAGCTACAAACACTTAGTTTACAAATAAGACAGTACTCATATAGTAATATTTACATATAATGTATGACGTTTTATGTGAATTAATAAAATTTGATACTTCTATTTATGAATGCAATATGATCTCAAATCAGAACATGGTATTATAAATGGGATTAGTTTAAAATGATGACTATTTTATTGACTATTCAAGAAATAAATATCAACATCTTACATTATAAAAATATGGTCTTAATATTATAAACTTTATCTAAACAGTTCATATTTGCTTTATAGGGAATCTCTCATTTGGATTAGTTTCATATATCAGTTGTAAAATTTTACAGCCCTTCAAATCTAACCTTCTAAAGGAAAATATTCATTAATGGGAGCAAAGAGAATTTTATGAATAAACGCTAAAGAAGGTAGCTTCAAAACTAAAGTAGCATGTTAAAGGCCATGGAATTTCATTCAAGTATATTGTTAAATTTGATTAATTCCAATGAATTGATCAAAGTTGTATTTGCAGATTGTTCATAGCATTCATTAAAGGCTAAAAAAGTGGGGGGAATTAATAGCATACTAATTTGGCACTACTCTTTGCTGAGACATAGGAAACTTTTGCTAATTCAGTAAATTGCCTTGAAAATCTGCCATATTGCATATAGAGATTGTCAATCTTAATTGAAAATGGACAGAAGTCCCACCAAAAGTAATAGGTTCAGAATGATTTAAATTATTTAATTATTTTGGAGACAAACCATTGTAAGATAGTGACAAAAAAAAAAAAACCAGAATAGACAAATGGAAAACAGTAGAGAGCCTGGAAATAAAACCAAACATGTACAGTTAACTGGTCTTCAACAACGTGCCAACAACACATTGTGGAGAAAGGATAGTCTCTCCATCAAATGACGTTAGAACATCTGGATATATGTATGCAAAAGAATGAATATGGAACAGTGTCTTACCCCATACACCAAAACAACTCAAAGTAGATTAAAAACTTCAACCTAAGACCTGAAACTATAAAACTCCCATAAGAAAACATAAGAGAAAAGCTTCATCACATTGATCTTGGCAACGATTTCCTACATATGACACCTTAAAAGCACAGCAATAAAAGCAAAAATAGGCAAGTGGTGTAATATCAAAATAAAAAGCTTCTGAATAGAAGAAACAATTGGCAGAGTGAAAAAGCAGCCTACAGAGTGGGAGAAGGTATTTGCAAACCATACATATCTCACAATGAGTCAACATCTAAAACATATAAGGAACTCATACAATTCAATTGTAATAACAAACAGAATCAAATAATTGGAATAAACAATGGTCAAAGGACTTGATTAAATATTCTCCAAAGAAGACATACAAATAGCAAACAGGTATATGAAAAGATGCTCAACATCCTTAATCACCAAGGAAATTCAAATCAAAAGGACAATGAGATGTCATCTCTTACCTGTCAGAATGGCTGTTATCAAAAAACCAGAAGATGACACTGGTTGGTGAAGATGTGGAGAAAAGATGGGCATTGTTGGTGGGAATGTAAACTTCTATGGTTGTTATGGAAAACAGTATGGAGTTTCTTCAAAAAATTAAAAAATAGAACTGTGATACAATCCAGTAATTTCACTTCCGGGTATATATCCAAAGAACTGAAATCAGGACCTTGAAGACATAACTGCACTCCCATGTTTATTGTAGCATTGCTTACAATAGCCAAGACATGGAAACAACCAAAATATTCATTGACAGGTATATAAACAAAGAAAATGCAATATATTTACAAATGTGATTGGTGGTTGTAAGGACCAGGAAGTGAGGAAAATTGGAGATACTGTTCAATGTGTGTATTGCTTTAATTATACAAGATGAATAAGTTTTAGAGATCTTCTGTACAATATTGGGCCTGTAGTTCCCATGAGTGTATTGAATATTTACAAATTTTTCCAGAGGGACCTCATGCTAACTGTCCTTAACACAATATAAATGAATGAATGAATAAGTGAATGAATGAATGACAAACATCTTAACAATTAAATACAACTATTTAATGAGAACATTCAAGAAAAATGCAATGGTATACGCATTCCACTTCACAACTAGTAACTGTATAAACTTGTATGCTTTCAGAAACATTTATTTGGTAACATGTCAATATGTTAACTGAATAATTAACATACAGTGTTATATTAGTTTGAGGTGTATAATATAGCGATTTGATATGTATATGCATTATGAAATGACCACCAAAATAAGTCGAGTTACCATGTGTCATCATGAAAAGTTATTACAGTATCATTGACTATACTATTCCCTATGCCATACATTATATTCCCATGTCTTATTTATCTTATATCTAGAAGATTGTACTTAATCCCCTACACCTTTTGGTCCATCTCCTACCTAACTCTCCTTTGTCAACCATCAGTTTATTTCTATGTCTACGAGTCTGTTTCTCTTTTGTTTATTTGTTTGGATTTATTTTTAGATTCCACATATAAGTAAAACTATACAGTGCTTTGTTATTTCTCCACCTGACTTTTTTACTGAGCATAATACTATTTTGGATATTAACTCCTTATCACATATATCATTTGCAAATATATTCTCCCATTCAACAGTTTGCCTTTGTGTTTTATCGATGATTTCCTTTGCTGTGCACAAGCTTTTTAGTTTGATGTAGTCCCGATGGTTTATTTTTGTTTTTGTTGTCTTGCCTGAAAAGACAATGCTAGAAAAATATTTCTACGCCCAAAGCCAAAAAAATTACTGTTTGTGTTTTCTTCTAGGAATTTTATGGTCTCACATTTAGATCTTTAATCCACTTTGAGTTTGTTTTTGCGTGCGGTGTACAAAAATTGTCCAGTTTCATTTTTTTGCATGTCACTTTCCAGTTTTCCCATCATCGCTTCTTGAAGAAACTCTTTTTTTCCCATCGGATATTCCTGCCTTCTTTTTCATAGATTGATTGACCATATAAGCATGGGTTTATTTCTGGATTCTGGATTCTTTTCCATTGAAATATTTTTCTATCTTTGTATCAGTGCCATACTGTTTAATTATTATAGCTCTGTAGTATATTTTGAAATCTGAGTGTGTGATACTTACAGCTGGGTCTTCTTTATTAAGATTGCTTTGGCCCTTCAGGATCTTTTGTGGTTCCATGAAGCTTTTAGAATTATTTGTTCTAGTTTGTAGAAAGATGCCATTGGTATTTTGATAGGAGTTGCATTAAATCTGTAGATTTCTTTGGATAGTATGGACATTTTAACAATATTAATTCTTCCAATATATAAGCACAATATATCTATTTGTATCACCTTCAATTTCTTTCATCAATGTTTCATAGATTTGGGGGGATAAGTTTTTCAGTTCCTTGGTTAAGTTTATTCCTAAATATATTATTATTTCTGGTGGAATTATAAGTTGGATTATTTTCTTAATTTCTCTCTCTGAGAGTTTGTTATTAGTGTACAGAAAGGCAACAACTTTCTCTATATTGACTTTGTATTCTGCAACTTTACTAAACTTATTTATTAGACCTGACAGCTTTTTTTGTTGAGGCAGAAGGTTTCCCATAGTATTATGTCATCTGCAAATAATGACAGTTTTACTCCTTCCTCTCCAATTTGGATGTCTTTTCTTTCTCTTTCTTGCCTAATTGCTTTGGCTAGGACTTCCAAAACTGTACTGAATAGAAGCGGTGAGAGTGGACATCTTTGTTTTATTCCAGACCTTTAGGGAAAGCTTTCAGGTTTACTATTGAGTATGAAATTAGCTGTAGGTTTGTCAGAAATGGCCTTTATTGCGTTGAGGTGTGCTCCATCCATATACAATTTATATTGTATATACATCATAAACGGTTGTTGGATTTTGTCAAATGCTCCTTCTACAACTATTTAAATAATCCTATAATTTTTATCTATTTTTTCTTTTTTTGAAGTGTATTTATTTTTGAGAGAGAGAGAGCAAGCACAAGTTGGGTGGGATGGGGAGAGGGAGGGAGAATTCTGAGAAGTTTCTGCACTGTAAGTGCAGAGCCTGATGCAGGGCTTAAGCTCACAAACCAGATACTTAATCAACTGAGCCTCCCAAGTGCTCTCTTTTGTTTTCTTAATGTGGTCTATCATGTTGATCGAGTTGACTGAGTCTATATTTGTTGATAAACATATAAGAATTAACTGTGAGTTAAAAAATTACAGACCTAGGAAAGGGGAAGCTAGCAGATGAATGTACAAGCTAAGACAATGTGGCATTATGATAAAAAATTCATGATAATCCACACGATTTAAACATCGGCTTAGCCTTTAGAATTTTTTATAATGCACATTTAGTGTTAGAAACTAAACAGAAAAGGACTTTTGATAAAACTGATACTAGATAGCACTTTTTCCATTTATAAATATGTTTTAATATCAATTATAATACAATAATAATATTGAAACCTCATTAAAATGTTACATATATTAGAAAATTTTAGAATTATCTTTGTCTGTAAATGGTACTATTTTCCCTTTAAATAGGCATCCATTAAAATTACTAATTTGAATCTGGAGAAACCAAGACATAAAATATTCAGAGTCAGTGATTATAATTATCAAAGGTGTCATAATAGCACTATTCTTGTTTTAATCTTATCAGTTTAACAACTTGCAAATATAAGTTAACATTACTTTTCTCTAAAATGGAAAATTATTATTTGATAATATTTAGATTTTCATATTGCTTGATAATTTGGTTCACTTGTCTGTGTATAATAAGGTGATATTGAAAGTGGGTGTGAAATTATATTTAATAGACAATAAACTGAGAAGAGAACATTTCATGACCAATTCAGTTTTAAGACCTGATTGTATAAAAAAATGACAAGGCAATTAGCATTATAGATTTAGTTCAGGGTAAAGTATCCTGAATGCCTGATTCTTCCCAAAATACAAAGCAATGATGTAAAAACTGGGTTCCAGAAATTATAAAACACTCCATTCCCAATAAAAGTAATGTATAAGTAAAAAACTCTACAGGATTTAAAATATAAATGAATAAAGTAATCATAAGGTTATACTATTTGGCATATAACATATCAAGGGGTGCTTTGTAACAATAGCATAAAGGAGGGCAGTAGGACAAAGCTGTGTAGGTGGATGCATGGATTTTGTATGTTACTGAAGTTTAGTTGGTATCTATTTGAATTGGACTGTTATTAATTTTGGATGTTAAGTATAATCCCCATGAAGATTAAATATATAATATTTTAAACATGTACACAAAAGGAAGTTTGAAGTGAATCAAGAGTTCACTAAAAATATCAACTCAACGCAAAAGAAGCCATTAATAAATGAAGTGAGGGACACTTCTCCTCCCCCAAAAAACCCCTGCTGTACGATATATAAAATAACAAATAGCAAAATGGCAGAAGTAAATTGTTCCTTATCAGTAATTACTTTAATGGACATGGGTTAAACTCTCCAACCCAAAGACAGGGGTTGGTAGATGCAATTTTAACAAAATATTTAAATATATACTGGCTACAAAAGGTATATTTTAGATCCAAGGACACAAATAGATTAAAACTGAAAAGATGGTAACTACAAACAGTTATCAAAAGAGACCTGCTATGGCTATGCCAATATCAGACAAAATAGATTATAAGGGGAAAATTGTTACAAAAGAAAGGATAGTATATATGTATAAAAGTGTCAATTTATCAAACAATATAACAATTAAAAACACATGCACAAGAGGATTTGGGGAGGTAGGAAGCCCCAGGAATTTGTCTCCCACCTAGACAACAATTGTACTAGCAGAATCTGTCTAATGTAATTCTTTTGTAATTCCTCTGGAGTGTATTGAAGGCTTGGAATTTACAGGAGATATGGTAGAGGGAAAATTACAGTTAATTTCAGTCCATTTTAACTCTGAGAACAGTTGTAGCTACAAACCCCCTACCCCTCAACCTCCTGGCTGGCAACTATGCATGTGTTCCTGGATCAGCTTGCATACACTTTGCAGGAGCTAGGGTGGGCAAAAAGGGACTGTCAAAACTGTGTTGAGTCTGAGCTCTCTTTGGTGATTGCTACTTCTGATCACAGAGATAAAGACAAAGAGGTAGGTACACATTTTTGTTTGCATCTGCTCCGTTGTTGCAAGCCCCTCCCCCTACCGTTACAGTGGCTTCCAGGGAATTCGAAGGGCCGGTACACATTATCTACCCCTTCATTTTTCTCCTTTTATCCTTTTGGAAGCCAGACTCTAAAGACTAAAACTTCCAGAAACAACGACATATACACGATAAACTGGACAGTGATCGCACATGCCTTGAGAAAAGCACCGGCTCAGGAGAAACAGAGAAGACCTAAACTTTACAGCTCATACTGATCCTTGGCACAGAAAAAGTCTATAGTAACTGAAAAAATATAATTTTTTACACAAAACAGCAGAGACAATGTGATTTCCAGAGAAACAACATCATTATATTCAAATAGATAATGTTAAAAAAATTCCAAAGCATACAATAAAACAGGAAAATGTGCCCTATATAAAAGAAAGAATAAATAAACAAAAACTATCCCTGAAAAAAGCCCACTGCAGATTTACAAGACAAAGACTTTAAAAGGGCTGTCTTAAAGATGCTGAAAGAACTAAAGGAAGATGCACAAAAAGTCAAAAGAACAATGTGTAAAGAGAGTGGTAACATCAGTAAAGAGATAGAAAACATAAAGAAGAAAGAAATTCTAGAGCTTAAAATATAATAATGAAATGAAAAGTTCCATAGAGAGATTCAAAGGCAGATATGAGCAGGCAGAAGAATCAGAGAATATGAAGATAGGATGATAGAAATGACCAATTCTGAGAGACGAAAAAAAGACAGATTGAAAAAAAGTAAACAAAAGTTAGGCTAATTGTGGGATACCATCTAGCCAACCAACATACACATTGTGAGAGTCTCAGAAGGAGAAGTGATGGGGAAAGGGGCAGAGAGGATATTTGAAAAAAATAATGGCTGAAAACATCTCAGATTTGATGAAAGACAAATAATATAAACATCCAAGTAGTTCAACATCCAATATAAAATAATGTAAATATTGAAAAGCTCAAAGAATTGCAAGTAAGATGAACTGAAAGGGTTTCTCATCAGGAAACATTGTAATCAAATTTTTGAAAGATAAAGACTAAAAGAAAAAGTTGAGCATGTTGGTAGGAATAAGAAATGGTACAACTGCCATAGAAAACAATTTGGTAGTGTCTTAAAAAGATGAAGATAGAGCTTCCGGGTTGATGCACAGGTGGAGATGGGGAGACAGTGGCGCGCGCCTGGAGAAGTGTGGAAGCCCCTTTCCCTTTCCCCAGACCTTGCCCTGTGCATCTCTTCCGCCCGGCTCTTCTGGAATTCTATCTTTTTATAATAAACCGGCGATACAGTAAGCGAAATGCCTCTCCAAGTTCTGCGAGCCGCTCCAGCAAGTTAATCAAACCCAAGGAGAGGGTTCATTGGAACCTCTAGTCTACAGCCCGTTAGTCAGAAGCACAGACAATGGGGCGCCTGGGTGGCTCAGTCGGTTGAGCGCCTGACTTTGACTCAGGTCATGACCTCACAGTTTGTGGGTTCAAGCCACGTATCAGGCTCTGTGCTGACAGCTCAGAGCCTGGAGCCTGCTTTGGATTCTGTGTCTCCCTCTCTCTCTGCCCTATCCCTGCTCATGCTTGCTCTCTCTCTCTCTCTCAAAAATAAATAAACATTAAAAAAATTTTTTAATAAAAAAATAAAAAATAAAAAAAATTTAAAAAAAGATGAAGATAGATTTACCACATGATTTATCAATTTCACTGTTACATATTAACAACAAAAAAAGCAGTTATAGATGGCCTTGGATTTACAATATTTCTCTTAAAGATTTTTCAAGTTTACAGTGGTAGAAAATTGATACACAGTAGAAGCTGTACTTTTATTATTTTTATTTTTTAATGTTTATTTTTGAGAGAGAGAAAGAGCATGTCCATGTGTGTGTTAGAGTGGGGGATGGGAAGAGAGAAAGAGAGAGGGTGCATCCAAAGTGGGTTCTGTGCTGACAGCAGAGATCCTGATGAAGGGCCCAAAATCATAAACTGTGAGATCATGACCTGAGCCAAAATCAGACACTTAACCAACTGAGCCCCCTAGGCACTCTCTTTTAATTTTGAATTTGGATCCTTTCCCAGGTTAGTAACGTGTGGTCAATACTCTTCCATGTTGCTGAGCAGTGGCAGGGAGCTGTACTTCCCAGCTACTCGTGCAATCACACAGGTAAACAACTGATGGAATTACAACTGTTCTGTCCCATGCAACATTCTGGGTTTTTTGTTTTGTTTTGTTTTGTTTTTACTTTCAGTATGATAGTAAGCTACATGAGACATTCAACACCTTAGTATAAAATAGGCTTTGTGTTAGATAATTTTGACCAACTATAAGCTAATGTAAGTGTTCTGAGCACATTTAAGGTAGGCATGACTAAGCTATGATGTTTAGTAGGTTAGGTGTATTCAATGTGTTTTGTACTTACAATAATTTAACTTATGATGGGTATCTTGGAACATAATCTCATTGTAAGTCAAAGATCTGTACGACAATGTTAACTGCATGATTATTCATAATAACCAAATGGTGGAAACAACCTAAGTGTCTATCAACAAATAATGGTTAGGGAAAATAAGGTATACACATATAACTGAATATTAGCCTGAAAAAAATAAATGAAATTATGATACATGCTACAGCATGGATGAATGTTGAAACAATATATTAAGTAAAATAAGCCAGATACTAATGGACAAATATTGTATGACTCCACTTACATGAAATATCTAGGCAAATCCATATAAATAGTAGATTAGAAGTAATCAGGTGCTGGAGGAAGGGAGGGATACATAGTAATTTTATAATGAATACAGAACTTTAGTTTGGGTTGTTGATAGAACTTCGGAAATACTGGCGATGTTTGCACAACACTGTGAATATGTATAATGCTACTGAATTGTACACTCAAAATGGTTAAAATAGCAAAATTTGTGTTATATATTTTGGACCAATAAACATAAATGAACTCCCCCACCCTGTTAACCAAAATATGAAATAAGCAAACAAAACAGCGATAACAACAAGCATGGAATCAGGAATTAGATGCAACAACAGTAGAAATCTTTGACTTATAGAAATGTACCTATAAGAATTTCATTAAAAATTGGGGCACTTGGGTGGCTCAGTTGCTTAAGTGTCCCACCCTTAGTTTTGGCTCAGGTCATGATCTCATGATGTTTTAGATCAAGCCTGGTGTTGGGCTCTGAGCTGTCAGCATGCTGCCGGCTTAGGATTCTTTCTTCCCTCTCTGCCTCTCCCCTGCTCATGCTCTCAAGTTCATGCTCTCTCTTGCGCTCTCTGTCTCTCAAAAATAAATAAATAAGCATTAAAAATATTTTTTAAATCCATAAGAAATGAAGTTATTTAACAAGAATAAAAGTAGTTGATGAATAAGTTATTTCATTAAATGTAATATTTTACATGAAACAAAAACAAAAATTATCTTTTATGAAGTCTGATTTTTATGAAATTCATTAAAAGCATTAAAATGCATGAAATGCAATTTAAAAGCATTAAAAATATGAGGCCATTATATATAAATATATAAATACAAAATAATTTATGTTAGGGATGTCTGGGTGGCTGAGTCACTTAAGTGTCTGACTTCGGCTCACGTCATGATCTCTCGGTTTGTGAGTTTGAGCCCTGTGTTGGGCTCTGTGCTGACACCTCAGAGCCTGGAGCCTGCTTCGTATTCTGTGTCTTCCTCTCTCTCTGCCCCTTCCCCACTCATGTTCTGTCTCTCTGTCTCTCTCTCTCTCTCAAAAAAAAAAAAAAACATTTAAAAATTTTTAAAAATTTTTCAAAACTAAAATAATTTATATTACATAATGAGCTTCTAAGGGCAAGGATAATTTCATATTTTAAAAATTATTGAGGACCTTAGGAACTTTCAGTAATGTGTATTACAGTTAATGATATTTGAGATCTTATAAATGTAAATAGATGTTTTTAAAATATGGATTTACTAATTAAAAAAATAGATCCATTCATGTTAACCTAAGTTCTTTGTGTAAAACTTTACTTGAACAAAATATGTACATCATTTTATATTTTTTCAAATCTCTTTAATGTCTGCCCTAAAAAAAAGACACAGAAATTCTCATATTTGCCTCCACATTCTATTTGTTAAGACATGTTGTTTTGCTTACGGAATATGAGAAAAATGCAACCTT
>PITB01037957.1:0-10418 GCA_004024585.1 Paradoxurus hermaphroditus | reverse complement strand
CACTGCCCGGGAGCCCCCCTTCAAAGACCACCGCCGCAGTCAGACTGATGATTCTGGGGTTTTGCCGGGGGCACGCCCCGGTCCGCGGGTGTTCGGGTGGCAGAAAGCAGCAGTCTGGCAGTCAGCAGTGTCAGAGGAGAGAGTTCAGCATGCTAGGGGGAAATCCTGAAAGATAGAGAGCCACAGACGGGGCGAGGCCCCAGATCTGCCTGGAGGCCACCCAAATCTTTGACGAACCGACTAACCACACTGGGGTGGGAAAGACACCAGGGGTTTTGGAGAAAAACCAGCAGCTCAAAGATGGACAAACTGAGAGGAGATTTCAGCTGTTGAAAAAGGTATATTTGCAGGAGGGGCAGGGTTCAAGTCCAGCCAAGTTAAACACTAGCAAGGGGAACCCGGCGGAACCCAGAAATTCTACGACATAGAATTCATGATGTCCGGGACCCAATAAAGATCTCGAGCTATGAGAAGAACTAGGAAATTGTGATCCACACTCAAGAAAAAAAGGGAAGCGTCCATTATGGCCAAACCGAGATAACCCAGGTGACACAGACAAAGCAGCTACTAAAAATATGGCTGAGAACTTGAAGGAAGTTGTATGTACAATAAACGAATACAGAGGAATCTTCAAGGAGAAAGACAAACTATAAAAAAAAAAAAAAAAAGTAGAAATTCTGGAGCTGAAAACTACAATGACTAAAATGGAAATTTCACGGAATAAACCTAATAGCTGATTGGAGATGGCAGAAAGAAGGGTCCGTGAACTGGAAGATGGATCCGTGGAACCCAGTCTGGAGAAATGAGAGAGAAAAAAACTGAAGAAAAATGAGCAGAACGTGCAGTCTCACACAGAGTGACTGAGGTCCCAGAAGAAAAGGGGAGAATGGGAGAGGAAAAACGTGGATTTGAGGAACGGCCAAACATCTAAATTTCGTAAAAGATATCAAGACATCAACTTATAGAGGGGCACCTGGGTGGCTCAGTGGGCTAAGCAACCGACTTCAGCTCAGGTCACGACGTCACGGTTCGTGGGTTCAAGCCCCACGTCGGGCTCTGTGCTGACAGCTCACAGCCTGGAGCCTGCTTCCGAGTCTGTGTCTCCCTCTCTCTCTGCCCCTCCCCTACTTGCACTCTGGCTCTCTCTCTTTCAAAAATAAATAAACATTAAATTTTTTTTTTAAAGTATCAACTTAAAGATCCAAGTCAGAGAATAACTACACACGATGTGAAAGGGATCGATAGTACGGACAGGAACCACCTTCCCATCGGTAACAACGGGGACCAGAAGACGATGGGATGGCATATTTAAGGTGCTGGGGAAAACCCGTCAACCCGGGTTTCTATATCCAGCAAAACTATTCTTAAAAGAAAGGTGAAATAAAGACCATTTTAGGATAAAGAAAACCTGAGGAATTTTACTGCCTTCATTATGAGAAACACAAAAGCAGGTTCTTCAGGATGAAGGGAAATAACACCAGAGGGCAAACTTGGATCTGCAAGAAGGAGTAAAGATCACTTGAAATTATAAAATGTCTGGGTAATTACAAAAGACTGTATTTTTTCCTTTTCTTCTCTTAACTTCTTTTTAAAAAAATTTTTAATGTTTCTTTTTGAGAGAGAGAGACAGAGCGTGAGCTGGGGAGAGGCAGAGAGAGAAGGAGACACACCATCCAAAGCAGGCTCCAGGCTCCCAGCTATCAGTACAGAGACTGACACGGGGCTCGAACCCATGAACTGTGAGATCATGACCTGAGCTGAAGTCCAGTGCTTAACTGACTGAGCCACCTAGGCATCCCTTCTCTTAATTTCTTTAAATACATCTATTTACCAAAAAAACTATAACACTCGACTGTGTGTCTTTATGACCTATGTAGAGGTAATCTATACAACAATAATAACACAAAGGAATGGGGAAGGGTATATGGAATTAGACATGCAAGGTTTGTGTATTTTTCATCATGTAGTAATCTTGTTTGTGATAAATTAAAGATGCATCATGTAATCCCTAATGTAATCTATATAAAAAAAGAGAGCTTAAAAACTAAAGAAGCAGCAAATGAAATTCTAAACATATTTGATTGTCCTCAAAGAAGGCAGAAAACAAAGAACACAGGAACTAAAAACAGATGAAACATATAGCAAAATGGCTTTCCTAAATTCAGGCGTGTGAATAATTATATTACGTGTAAACATATTAAACACTTGAATGAAAAGACAGAAACAGTCAGCCTGGATAAAAAGTAAGATCCCGTAATAAGCTGCCTTTTAAAAAGAAATCCTCTTTAATTTTTTTTAATGTTTTTGAGAGAGAGAGAGAGAGAGAGAGAGAGAGAGAGAGAGAGAGAATGAGTGGGGGAGGGGCAGAGAGAGAGGGAGACACAGAAATCGAAGCAGGCTCCAGGCTCTGAACTGTCAGTACAGAGCCCAACGTGGGGCTCGAACCCACAAACCGTGAGATCATGACCTGAGCCGAAGTCGGACACTCAACCGACTGAGCCCCCCAGGTGCCCCAAAATAAACCCACTTTAAGGTTTGTTTATTTTGAGACAGGGGGTGCAGAGAGAGGGAGAGAGAGAGAATTCCAAGCAGGCTCCAAATGCACAGCTCAAACCCATGACCTGAGCTGAAACAAAGAGCAGGATGCTTAACTGACTGAGCCCCCCCAGGAACCCCAAAAGAAATCGTCTTTAAATACAAAGGCACACAAAGGTGGAAAGTAATCAGATGGAAAAAGACATACCACGCAACTCTAATCTTAAGAACGCTGGAGTGGCTGTAATGAGGAGACAAAAGTGACTTCAAGACAATGAATATTACAGAAATAATGAGGGACATTTCATCCTGATAAAATTACCAATTAATTTATCAGGATGACATAATCATTATAAAGGTATATGCAGCTAGTGGTAGAGCTTCAAAATACACAAAAAATTAATAGACTTAAAGGAAAAAATAAATAGTCGTGGCGGAGATCTGGAGTGGAAACACCCTTCTCTTTTGATAGAAACCAAACAAAAATACCAGTCATGATACAGAATATCTGGGTGACACAATCAACCACAGGGACCTAACTGGCACTTACACGACACAACAACCCAAACCTGAACATTCTTTTCAAATGTACAAGGAATATTCACTGAGATGGGTCATATTCTGGGCCATAAAGCAAATATATGTATTTTGACAACTATAGGATAAATTAGAGGTCAGTAAGGTATCTAGAAAAATGCTAAATATTTTCAAATTTTAAAATACACCTCTAAAATAACCCACAGGTCAAAGAATAAACCATAAGAAAAATTAGAAAATATTTTGAACTGCATGATAATGAAAACATTGCATATCAAATTTGTGGGATGCATCTAAAGCAGTGCTTAGAGGGAAATGTATAGCTTTATAAACTTAAGTTAGAAAGGATGGCTTAAAAATCAATCACTTAAGTTTTCAGCCTCAGGAAGTTACAAAAAGACAAGCAAACCAAACTTTAGTAGAGAAAAGGAAATAATAAAGTCAAAAAATAATGAAATGAAACTCTGCAAACCATGGAGAAAATGGACAGAACCAAAATTTCTCCAAAAGTGAAATTTCTTCCAAAAAGAAATGAGCTATAAAGCCATGAAAAGATACAGAGGAAACATAAATTCATACTATTAAGTAAGAGTGAGTGCATACGTGCTGTATGATTCTAATTGTATGACGATTCTGAAATAGGAAGAACTATGGAGATGGTTAAAAATATCAGTGGCTGCCAGAGGTTTGAGGGGAAGAAGGGATGAATAGGTGGGGGCAGAGAAACTGTTCTGTGTGATGCTATTGTGGTGGACATGTGTCATCATCCATCTGTCCAAACCCGCAGAACGTACCACGTCAGGAGTGGACCTTAATGTTAACTAAGACTTTGGGTGACAATGATGTGTTAGTGCCGGTTTCCTCTACGCATTCGGCGGATGGGACACATTTCCTCCTGCAGGGGATGTCAATAAAGGGGCAGCAGTGCAGGTGTGAGGGCAGGGAGGACACAGGAGATCTCTGTACCTTCATCTCAATTTTGCTGTGAACCTAAAACTGCCCTAAAAAAGATAAAGTCTTAGAGAAAAGATTGCCAGCCCCCTACAAAAGATCGATAAGGAAAAAAAAAACCCAAACTGCCAATATCAAAAGCAAAATGAGATATATCATTATAAATCTTATAGAAACCAAAATGATAAGGAAGTATTATGGACTGTAGCCAATAAATTTACCAACTTAGATCAAATGAACATGTTTTTAAAAAACACAACACACCAAAACTGACACAAGATGAAATAGAAAATGTGAATGTCATATCTAGCAAAGAAATTGAGTATGTTATTGAAATCCTCCTTACAAAGAAAACTTTGGGCCCAGAGATATGCACTGTTAAATGCTATAACATATAACACTGAAAAAAAATTAATACACCAATTCCACCAGAAAATACAGAAAGGAACACATCGCTCATTGTAGGAGGTCATCAAAACCCTGATACTGGTGAGGTGGGTAGGGGAGATGGACATTAAGGAGGGCACTTGTTGTGATGAGCACTGGGTGTTACATGTAAGTGACAAATCACTAAATTCTATTCCTGAAACCAATACTACACTATACATTAACTAACATGTATTTGAATTAAAAAAACAACAACCCGATACCAAACCTTGATAAAGACATTACATGAGAAATATTTAGACCAATATCTCTCATGAACACATATATAAAAATCATACAAAATATTAATAAATCAAATCCAGTAATATGAAACTAATAACCCAGACTTACATTTTCATTTGGTTTTCTCCCTAATGAAGCCCCAGCTCCTTCTCTCCTTAAATGACTTTAGACAAAGGTGACCAAATAATTCAACAGAGAAAGGAAAATTGTTTAAGCAAATTATATATCCATATGGAAAGAATAAAACAAGCGAACTTCAATCCCTATCCAATACCTCACACAAAAATGATTTTAAATTAGATCACAGACTTATACATAAAAGCCAAAACTATACACTTCTAAGAGAAAACATAAGAGCATAGGCAAAAATTTTTTAGACAGAATGCAGACAGTAATAAGTATGACTGAAAAACTCAATAAATTAGATTTGTGAAATTTTAAAACTTCTGTTCATTAAAAGATTTCAACAACACAAATCAGTAAGCCACGGTCTGGGAGAAAATATTTGCAAACTATGTATCTGACAAAGGGCTTTTATCTATAATATGTAAAAAGCTCCAATAATTCAATAAGAAGAAGACAATCTACTGGGCCAAAGACTTTAACAGGCACTTTACAAAGATATCCAGATGCCCAGCAAGTATATAAACTAGTGCTCAACATTGTTAGTTACCAGGGAAATGCAGAGTAAAACCACAAGGAGATGCCACTGAATACTCACTAGAAGGGCTAGAAGGGCGAAAATAAAATCTGACAACAACCAGCGTTGTGACCACAGGGAAAATCGTAACTCTCACATATTGTGGGAATGTAAAATGATACGACCACGTCGGAAAAAAAAGGCTTGACAGTTTTCCAGAGAGGTAAACCCACCCTTTAGCCCATGATGCCTCCCCGAGCTGTTCATCCAGGAAATATGGAAACACACCCACAAGAAACCCTGTACACACAGGCTCACGGCAATTTCGTTCCCGACAGCCCCAAAGCGAAGCAACCCAAATGTCCATCATCGGGAGGATGGATGAGACACGGTGGGCTGTGCTCCATTAAAGATTCAGATTGTAATCCCGGAAGCAAGCACTTAAAAAACAAATACAAAAGGTGCGGCTAAAAAGCTAACAGGGGAACACCACTGAGATATTACTGATTAATCTAAGAGGATGCACTCTGAAATATACAACCCCTGGGTGAATTTCAAAGTCATTATCCTGAGTGAAAGAAACTGTATTCAAGAGTACATAATAGAGAACAGTCAAAACTAATCTAAGGTTTTTTAAAAAAACAAAACATCAGGGGGCACCTGGGGGCTCAGTTGAGCATCCAACTTCGGCTCAGGTCATGATCTCAAAGTTCGTGGGTTTGTGCCCCGCATCGGGCTCTGTCCTGACAACTCAGAGCCTGGAACCTGCTTCGGATTCTGTGTGTGTCTCTCTCTCTGCCCCTCCCCTGCTCACACTCTGTCTCTCTCTCAAAAAAATATAAACATTAAAAAACAAAAAACAAAAATCAGATCAGTGCAGGGGACAGGAACGGATGGGCAAGGGACAGGCAGGAACTTTCCAGGGAGGTGGATGGAGGGTGTGCATTACAGGGTGCACTCATTCGTCCAGAGTTGACAGTCAAGATTTGTGCGTTTCCAGTATGTAAATTTTAACCTAGAAAACCCTGTGAAAATACAGTAACGGATTGGAGGTTGGGGGCACGTGGGTGCGAGTGGCATGAGGAGGGCAGGACGATGGCATCTGTACAGCCGAGAGATCCTAGCACCAGGTTCATTATCCTGGGCGCTGATTTGTAGATGCTTGAGTTTTCTATAATAGAGTTAAATAAAAACCCACCGGCAATTAGCTGTCAGCCCGACAGGGTATGTTCGGGCCCATTTTGTCACTGCCTTTTTCTGCACGCGCTGGTTTGCCACGCTAGCGGCCCTTAGAGATGAGGGCAGGGGCTCGGGGAGCCCTTCTAGAAGGCGTGAGGCTGGCTCCGAGAGACCCCTCCACCTGGCAGAACGGGGGCCAGCAGGGGAAGGGAGCGAGCTGGCCCCAGGGACAAGGGCGCCAACCGACCACATTTGCTGTGAAGTCTGGCAATCCCTACGTTCTCTCTTCCCTCCTCTCCCCCGGCGATGGCAGTCACCCTAGACCCCTAGACCCTGCTAGGTAAGAGTGTGCTTCTGCTCTGAACTTGAACTTGCAACAGGAACCAGGAATCAGTCAGTTACTGTCTTCCCCGCTTGCTCCATCGCTTCGTTCGCCCGCTCTCCTGTTTCTCTGCCCAAGGCCGGGGCCTGAGCATCCTTCCTCTGACTCCCTTCATCTAGGGCCACTTTCGCCTGGGCGCCGGGGGCTTCAATATGGCCAAAACACAGGAGAGAGGCCTCGAATGCGAGCCACTGCCCGGCCTGGCGAGCTTGGCTCGGGAACACACCCGGCGTGTTGTTTGTAAGCCAAGCACGTTTCATCGGCCATCTGGCCCCGGACGAAGACACACTTGAGGAACGAAGTGGGCAAGTGTGGCCTCCGGGCGCAACTGCCCCCTCTGCGGCTCAGCCCTGGGAAGGCAATCCGAGCAGGGGGCGCTGCCGGCGACACTCGGCAGGGGGAGCCTCTGCCCAGCTTTCCCGAGTGTAAGTGAGGGGCAACGGGGGACCCGTGGGCAGCAGCCTGGATCCCGCCTGGTGAAGGGATCTGCCCTGGGCACAAAGGGAAGAGGCCTCTGTTGACAGGAAAATACTCCGGTTACCTAGTAACCAGTAATGACAGGAAAGGAAATGCAGAAAAAGCTGAGGGCAGTTCTGGGCCCTGCTCCTGGCCGGGCGCTGACTCACCACGACCTGAAGCAATCTCCTTTCTATTCCTGTTCCCCCGGGTGCGGGGCGCAGGGGTCACCTGCCTTACAGAGGTCTCGGCGGTATTTAGAAACCACCTTGCCGGCTCCGCAGTAATGGGGGACCAGCAAGCCCAGCGCTTCGAGTTACCTTCCTTCCGATTGGCCAACTCACTTCCGCTCTGGGGAGACCCACGGCCTTTCTCTTTTCCTTTGGGGAGAGACCCGTGGCCTCCTCAAAGCTCTCGGTTCATGCTCTCCTGGTTCTTGGTGGCATCTGGATGCCACCAGGGTCCCTTTGCCCCCGAGAAAGCGATTCATCTTTTCCCTGTCAACAAGCAGCCCCAAGGCCAGCGCGCTCCCAGAGAGTACCGTGTCAACCTCCCACTTCTGCCCTGAAGCCTGGGTGCCATGCCGAGTGTCATGTCGGTGGCCAGAAAAATCTTGTCCATTTGCTTCTCTTGGACCCCCTTCAGTCTGAGTGCAAGATCGAAGGGGCGAGTGACGCGAGGTTTAGATTCTGTCCCAACTATCCCTGCGGGCGTGTGGCCGTGCTCGGGCCTCGGGATAGCCCTGCCCAGCTCCAGGCACCGAGGGGAGACTCGTGCGTTTGGAGAACCGAATGTCCAGCTCCTCCGGGCTGGACAGCGCACTCGCTAACACGTCCTTTCTTGCTCTTGCATCACTGCCAAGGCGCCCACCCGGCGGGCCCGAAAGCAAGGCTCCCCGCCTGGCCACTGCTGACCTCGGTCTTGGGGGGGCGTTGTCCTGGGCTGTGGGGTGCTGACCAGCCTCCCTGGCCCCACCCACCGCACACCAGGAACACCCTCCCTCCAGACCCCGGCGAAGCCCTGGGGGAGCGACGGGGACGGAGAGCCACCGCCCTAAGTGAAGCGTGATGTCTGAGAAACGAGCTGGGCAGACGCCCTTGGGTCAAAGGGACGTGCAGACAGGTGACCCGCGGGAAAGGGAACAGACGGCGCTGCGGTGACCTGGACACGACATCGCTGCAGTTCTGCCCTCCGGGAGCGGCCACCGGAGGCAGAAAGGAGGGCTCTGTAGACACTTCCCCGCTGCTTCTGGGGGGCGTCAAGGCTCAGCTTCCAGCAAGGGCGCCCCACTATTCCTTCTTCCCCTAAACCCTTCGGATGCCCCGTCGTTCCCCAATTTTTCATTTTTGTCTTTTGTGGCAACGGACTCTGAAGGGTCAGAGCTGGCTCCGAGTTACCCCGGAATGAAGTAGCTACAGAATTCTTTTTCTGCTGGTAAGAACTGGGCTTCGGTTCCTGTTTTCTTCACAGCAGCCAAGCGGCCCCTCGCTGGCCGTGTGACGGGCTCCAGGCGGGACGCGGGGGGTGGGGGGGCCTCTGAGGCTGCAGCCCGTGGGACGGACAGGCCACTCTCCTCGCAGGGGACAGCGGCCTTTCCCCCATCCCAACGGGACATCCACTTACTTTCCTCTTAAAAGGACACGATTTGGGAATTAATTTAAAAATTGCGGGGCGCCTGGGAGGCTCGTCGGTCGTGTCCGACTTCGGCGCAGGTCACGATCTCACAGTCCACAAGTTCGAGCCCCGCATCGGGCTTGCTGCTGTCGGCGCGGAACCCGCCTCGGATCCTCCGTCTCCCTCTCTCTCTGTCCCTCCCCTGCTCACTCTGTCTCTCTCTCAAAAACAAAACAATTGTCCAAACTGAGGTACGGGTGTGTCGTCTCCCATGCGGTCTGATTTTGGCTGCCGTTTTCGATGTCGTGGACTCGGGGGAAACGTGAACTAAACACCAGCCGGCCCTCATGGACGCTTGACCCGGCAAACGTGCTTTCGGCCGGCGATCCGATGCCACCGCTCAGTCACTTAGACGCCACCAGACTTGGTTTCTGGCAGCTTCTTCCCCTCAGACCGGCCGCTTCCTCTGTGTCTCCTAAGCCGCTGGACTGGTTCGAGCCACCGGGCGTCTCCCCCGGCCTCAGGGCCGCGTCTCCACCGTGGACGGCCTCTCAGGGCCCCGGTGCAATCCCAGCCTCGCATTCTGGAGGTTCTGGGTCCGCCCTCAGGGCAGCACCACCTCTTCCAGATCGAGGGCTACTAGGAATCTGACTACCGAGGGGGTGGGGTGACGTCTGGGCCATTCTGGCATCAAGGGCCTGTGGTCCTTGAGAAGGCTGGGCATGGAGCACCACGCGGTTCCAGGCGCGTGCCCCTCACACTCACGAGGCAGCGCGGCCCGCCCTGGGGGACCCGGGCCCCTGACGGGAGGACGGTGTGCGCGGAGCCAGCCCGAGAGCCCTGCCCCGTGAGCGCATCCGCGGAACGGACGGCTGGCTCCCTCCCTACCCCCCAGCCCGCCACCGCCACCGGGTCTCAGCTCCGCCGAGGAAAAGGCCCAGCGGCCTCCATCGCGTCTGTAAGGCAGGCTCCCCTTCTGAACAAACAGTGCGGCGGCTGACCCGCCGGACTGGGGCAGACTGTGGACTCAGGCCCGGATGAGTTCAGATCTTGGTTCCGTCACTCGGGCCGGGGCTGTGGCCTCGGTGTCTTTATCCGAGAAGGGGGTCGGGAGGATGAAGCGCAAGGATGCGTTAGACGTGTGTCTGCCCCAAGCGTGCGCCCCCGCCGGGGCCTGATGAGTGACATACGACCTAGTGGAAAGGCCGGGAGCGAGAAGCCCAAAGACACCGCGGCGGCGGCGGCCGGCCATCCGATTCCGCACTGACTGCACCCCAGCCTCTGGGCCAAGGGCGATTTTACCGAACTCTTCGGGAGAGACTCCGTTATCATCCCCGTTTTGGAAACAACAACAGACCAGCCGAGGTTCAGAGAGGTCAAGCAAGGGCCTGAGGCCGCGCAGCCTGAAGGGGCAGAGCTGGATTTGAGCCGGGTCTTCTTCCTCAACGGCTAGGC
>PITB01037956.1:0-10424 GCA_004024585.1 Paradoxurus hermaphroditus | reverse complement strand
CAAGAATACATTAAAAAAAAAAAAACACTCACCATGATCAAGTGGGATTTATTCCTAGGTTGTGAGGGTGTTTCAATATTCGTAAATCAATCAACGTGATACATCGCATCAATAAGAGAAAGGTAAGAATGATATGATAATTTCAGAAGAAGCATAAAAGCATTTGACAAAGTACAACATCCATTCATGATAAAAACTCTCAGCAAAGTAGATTTACAGGGAGCATACCTCAATACAAGAAAATCCACACATGAAAAACCCCTAGCTAACATCATTCTCAATGGGGAAAAACGGAGAGCCTTTCCCCTAAGGTCAGGAGCAAGACAAGGATGTCCACTCTTACCACTTTTATTCAACATGGGACTAGAGGTCCTAGCCACAGGAATCAGGCAACAAAAAGAAATGAAAAACATCCAAATAGATAAGGAAAAATTCAAACTTTTACTATTTCCAGATGACATGATAATCTATACAGAAAATCCAAAGGACTCCACAAAAGAAATCTGCTAGAGCTAATACACGAATTCAGTAAAGTCACAGGATACAAAATCATTCTATAGAAATCTGTCGCATTTCTATACACCAGTAATGAAGCAGCATGAAGAGAAATTAAGGAATCAATCCCATTTACAATTGCACCAAAAACAATAAGATACCTAGGAATAAACCTAACCAAACAGGTAAAAGACCTACACTCTGAAAACTATAAAATATTGAAGAAAAAAATTGAGGGTAACATAAAGAAATAGAAAGGCAGTTCATGCTCATGGATTAAAAGAACAAATATTGTTAAAATATCTATACTATCCAAATCAATCTACACATTTAATGCAATCCCTTTCAAAATACCACCAGCATTTTTTACAGAACTAGAATAAATAATCCTAAAATTTGTATGGAACCACAAAAGACCCCAAATAGCCAAAGAAATCTTGAAAAAGACAAGCAAAACTGGGGGCATCACAATTCCAGACCTCTCATTATATTATTAAGTGGTCAAAATATTATGGTACTGGCACAAAAAAAGACACATACACATAGATCAATGGAACAGAATGGAGAGCCTAGAAATCAACCCATGAACAAATGGTCAATTAGTTTTCAACAAAGCAGGCAAGAATATGCAATGGGAAAAAGTCTCTTCAACAAATGGTGTAGAGAAAACTGGACAAGTACATGCAAAAGACTGAAACGACCATTTTCTTACACTGTACACAAAAATAAATTCAACATGGAAGAAAGACCTAAATGTGAGAGGTGAAACCATAAGAATCCTAGAAGAGAGTACAGGTAGTAATTTCACTGACACTGGCCATAGAAACATTTTTCTAAATATGTCTCCTGAGACAAGGGAAACATAACAAAAATAAACTATTGGGACTGCATCAAAATAAAAAACTTCTGCAGTGAAGGAAACAATCAACAAAACTAAAAGACAATCTACCGAATGGGAGAAGATATTTGCAAATGACCTATCTGATAATGGGTAATCCAAAGTATATAAAGAACTTCTATAACAACACCAAAAAAAACAAATAATCCAATTTAAAAATAGGCAGAAGAGATAAACAGATATTTTTCCAAAGAAGACATCCACATTGCCAAAAGACACATGAAAAGATGCTCAATGTCACTAATCATTAGGGAATGCAAATCAAAACCATAGATATCACCCCACACCAGTCCCAATGGCTAAAACAAAACAAAACAAAACAAACAAACAAACCCGGAAGAAACAACAGATATCAGCAAGAATATGGCAAAAAAAGGGACCCTTGTACACTGTTGGTGGTAATGCAAACTGGTGCAGCCACTTTGGAAAATGGTATAGAGGTTCCTCAAAAAATTAAAAATAAAACAGTTCTACAATCCAGTAATCTCACTACTGGGCCTTTACCCAAAGAATTCAAAAACACTAAGGTGAAAAGATATAGGCACCCATACCTTTATTGCAGCATTATTTACAATAGTCAAAATATGGAAGCAATTCAAGTTTCCATCAGTTGATGAATGACTAAAGAAGAGGTATTTTGTATATATATTATATATTATATGTATATTATATAATATATATACATGAAGTGGACTATTCAACCACAAAAAATGAAATCTTCCATTTACAACAATGTGGGTGGATCTATAAGGTATAATGTGAAATGTCAGTTAGAGAAAGGCAAATACTGTATAATTTCACTTGTACTTAGAATTTAAGAAACAAAACAAATTAAGAAAGGAAAAAAGACTCACAAAAAACAGACTTTTAAGTATAGAGAACAAACTGATGGTTACCAAAGGGAAGGTAGGTGGGGGGAATGGGCAAAATAGATAAAAAGATTAAAAGTATACTTATGGTGATGAGCACTGAGTAATGCACAGAATTGTTGAAGCCACTACATCGTATATCTGAAATGAAATAACAGTGTGCGTTAATTATACTAGAATTAAAATAAATGAAAAATAAATTTTAGTTAAAGTCTATCTTAACCCCAAGTTAATAAGACCACTAGCTCTACCTTTGTTTTGTGAAATGCCCCACCTTTCTTGCTAATGTATAATCTCTTGGCAGCAAAAACACCTAAGTTTGTCAGACTAGAGATGTGGTATAGTTTGGTGGTCTTCGAACAGATTCATTAATCATTTTTGAACAACAGTTTCTCTGCCCAACAGTCTCAAGGACATTTAAAAAGATATAGACCAACCACAATGACAAATGGGAACTAACATGTAACTGAGTTGTTACAGGAAGCTGTGGAAGAGAGCAGAGAAGAAAAAAATAAAGGAGAGACTAATTTCTATGTCCCTAGTCCTTTTAGTTGCTCCATTATTTGACTCTAATTTATGTTTCATCCTTACATTCCCCTAATTATATAGTAAAGTTGAAGTATTTACTCTTTCTTGAACACATTCATATATTCTTCTCCGTATACTTAAGTATGCTGCATATGCCAGCCCCTTAGTGATGAGTTTCTTGGTCTTCATACAAAGTTTGATGCCCTATATACTTTGTAACCTCTATTATGACACCTATAGTTTGCTTTGTATTACAGTTATTTATAAGTTTGATTTGATTATTAGATTAAAAACATTTAAAGATTTTATTTTTAAGTAATTTTTATACCCAATGTAGGGCTCGAACTCAGAACCTTGAGATCAAGAGTTGGATCCTCCCCCTTCTGAGCCAGCTAGCACCCCTGATTATTAGATTCATAACTGTGACTTACCTGTAAAGTTGCAATAGCCTTCTGATCAATTTCTTTTATTTTCACTCTCTACACCCTACAGGCTACTCTCCTCACAGTAACTAGTGTGATCTCTAAAAGACATAAATTCGAGGGGCCCCTGGGTGGCTCAGTCCGTTAAGCATCCAACTGCAGCTCAGGCCATGACCTCACTGTGAACTAAAACCCTGTGTCAGTCTCTGTGCTGACAGCACAGAAACTGGAGCCTGCTTCAGATTGTGTCTCCCTCTTTCTTTGACACTCCCCTGCTTGCACTCTGTCTCTTCCTCTCTCCCTCAAAAATAAGTAAACGTTAAAAATACTACATAAATTTTATTATGTTATTTCCCTGTTGAAACCTTTCAGCTGGTTTCCCATCACACTGGGAATATAAAGTCCTTACCATGTCCTCGAAAGCCTTTTAGGGTACTTCTGTAATCTCATATAATCCTACTACTATTTCTTATGCATTCCCCTTTAATCATCCTTGCTGCAATGGGGAGGAAGGGGGGAGGGTGGAGACACAGAATGAAAAATAGAATCCTTCCTAATAGCCTTTGTGTTTGTTACCTCTCTTGCTAGCATTCTTCTAGATGCTCATATCCCTCACATTTACTCAATGTCTATTCAGATATCCTTTCCTCAGAGAGGATTTTCCTGACTGCTCTGGAGATAGTGTACCTTCTCACCTTCCCATCACTAATCACTTATCCTGATGTATTAAATTTTGGGCATGTAACAGCCTACACATTATACATTAGTGCTCAAATATGTATGTTTGTGCATGCATATGTGTATGATACAAGTTTTAAGAAGTTAAGTGTGTTTATCTTCTCTTTTTTGTATTTGCTTCTTCACAGTCCCAAAATAGTGATTTTTTTTAATGTTACTTGTTTATGAGAGAGAGAGAACGAGCATGCAAGGGAGGGGCAGAGAGAGAGGAGACAGAGAATCCAAAGCAGGCTCCATGCTGAGAGCAGAGAGCCCAATGTGGGGCTCAAACTCACCAACTGTGAGATCATGAACTAAGCCAAAGTCGGACACTTAACCGACTGAGCCACACAGGTACCCTCAAAATAGTGGATTAATGAGTGCTTTCCAGTCATGTATTTATCTCGCTTGCATATTTCGATGTTTCAGTTTTAACTACCACATTCAAAAGTGTTTTAAAGCACAGATTAGAGAGTGAAACAGCCTTGGTTTATGTTCCTGTTCTGTTGTGTGACCTAGGGGAAGTAATGTGACTTTCTGCCTCAGTTTCCTGATCAGTAAAATGTAGACAATATCTTCCTCATAGGCCTTTTATGAGTGTTATATGAATTGATCTGGCGCAAAGTCCGTGCTCTAGAAGTTGTTATATTTGATGGGATTTTTACATTTAATTGGTGATTGAGTAATGTCTGTCTTCCCCACGAGAATTTTAGGAACAATATTGTCTTTTCTCACCACCGTATCCCAAGATTCCAGTTCATAATAGGAACTCTATAAATTCTGTTGGAAAAAAAAAGAAGAATGATATACGTTTTGAGATAATGAATGCATGTTTGTATGCACTGAATGCATTCTCGTATTCTGTAGTTACAAATAATTGACACTAGATGGTAAGCTTGTCTTAGACAAGGCAAATGTTGCTGGCATCAAGCCTCATAAAACTGAACGAAGGTGCAAGATAGGGAGAAATGTCATATGTGTGTTTTGTAGGTTGGCAGGTTGATAGGAAGATGAAAGTTTAATAGTAAAATAAGAACTACCTGTATTTTATTCTGCTTCATTCCATTGTATGTTCTACACTTCTGACCACCTTCTTTTGCAGTGATGCTTTTTAGCATTTCTGTCATTCTACTAGCTCCTTGTTGCATTATTCATAATTTTCTATTAAAAATCAGGGTTTAAAAAGTTCTTTTATAGTATTCATTACTAACAAAAGTTTCCTAGTACTTTCAACCCTATAGCTGCTGGTTTTAAAAATCCATTATGATTTTGGCTGGGACATGAGTTACTCTATATCTTATACCCTCCATTCCTCATTCTTGCCCAAGAAGTTTGACGTTTATTTTGATTATTGGTCACTCACACTAATGTGAGCCATGTGTCATTTTGTTCTCTTTTAGCTATCAGTGTACCATCTTGGGAAAAGAAATTTTTGGGTTCAATGCCATTGTGTTTGTTTAACTTTGCTTTTGTTTAGCAAAATTATTAACAGGCACCTGGTATAAAAGAAAGAAAAGAAAGCATTGAAGAGTCTACAAATTAGATAACTTCTAAATGATCAAATTTTTTGATTCTGAAAATTAATTTTATAAATATCCCTTAATTAAAATTGATTAAATGTATTCAGATGCTTTGGTAAATTAAATTTACTAAAATATATTCAAAATGTGGACATGTAAAATTAATAATAGTACTTTAAGACAGTGGTCTTATTATTTTCCCTTTGTAATGTGATGTGATATATTATTAGCTAAAAGTAAGAAACTTGATTAACTTTCTTTCAACTGCTGCAGAAATGATTTTTTTCTTCCTTTTCTAGGCTTAGTAAGAAGGGTGATTATCTATTACTCAAGTCTCTCGATTACTGTGGCTTAAAAATAAAGGAATATAAATTATTTATTACTATTAATTTTTTACAAAGTGAACCCAGACCTTGCTACCATTAGCAATGTTGGAAGGAATTCAGACCTATTAATAGTCTTTCTCAGTTTAAATTGTTCAAATTGGAAAAACACATTCAGTACAGTGATTTCTTACATCATGGGAAGACTTGTAGCATGAATTCTGAGTCTTGCATTGACTTTTACCTCCTCTCTCATCTCTCTATTCTCTTTCAAATGTGACTCATAAAATTATATTCAACTTGAGAGAAGATTTATAAGTTGAACTATTATAGTAAGAAGGTGTCCCCCAAGTAAATTTTTCAAACATATGACTGTTCCATAAATCCCAGATTAAGTCACCCTAAGAACTCACATATTTAAAAATAACTATAACTTCCTGGGTATTAATAAATTACTATTTTCTAAAAGTAATATATACTTATATTGAACTTGTATGCTGGTTAGCAAATGAAAGAAAGAATAAATATAACCCCATCAACTATTGGTAGTCTGTTAACAATTTAGTATATTCCTTTTACTACTTTACTTATTTTATATACACGTATTTATAAAAATTGAAGTTTATCATTCATATTACTTTGTAACTCTTAGTAATGTATCACAAACATCTTGTATAATTATACATTGTTATTCAAACCATGTTTTATAGGATTCCAATGCATGTATTCAACCAATCCCTTTAATATTTTCCTATATTATATATTCAAATATAGTATTAGATATAAGATAGTATATCTAATATAAATGTTATAGAGCCTAGCAATAATAAAAAGAACATCCATGAATCTGCCACCTCACTTCTAAGTTAAAATATTGCCTAACAATGATCACACTACATTGGCAAATTCCCCAGTAAAAATAATACCATGTGAGGAAGTTATAGCTGAACAATGTAGGTTGGCCTCCAGCACTCACAGTTGTGCCCCTTGTAGAATTTTTCCATCTGCTTGAGGTCAGCTTTTTCCTTCTTGCCTTTATCTAGTGTCTTGTTTTGATCTATAACACTTATAAGTAACAGTCTGGATAAGGATAGGCAGACACGTAGGTATTACACCTCCCCCAAATAAATAGTTTTCAAAAACATTGTCTTAATTCAAATTTAGCAAAGATTCATTTTCATAATGGAGACTATCCACATCAATGTAGCTCCTTTCACAGTAAAGAAAGCACTTATAATGTTATATAAAACAACTACCTTTTTTTTTTAACTTACCTATTTTGAGAGAGAAGAATCTTGAGCAGGGGCAAGGCAGAGAGAGAAGATGAAAGAAATCCCAAGCTCTTGTGCTGCCAGAATAGAGTTCAACACATGGGACTGACTCTCTGAGCTGAAACCAAGAATCTGATGCTTAACCTACTGAGCCACCCAGGCATCCCTAACTTATTATCTTTTTTAAACTTTTCATTCCAGAATAGGATCTTTGCATTACCTTTTATTAATCAAAAACCTCATTTAAAGTAATTTTCTCTACTTCTAGAAAAAAGGAAAGACTAACTTAAAGGGTTCTTTTGCTTCTGTCATGTTTTAAACAGGTTTAACTATTTTTAGATAATTTTAGATAAACTAAGTTTATTAAGTCAGAGAAAATAGCTATTTCTTAAGATTAAAAAAGATATCTTACTCTCTTCTGGATAATTTTTATAGCCAATAAAAGTGTGACAGTCAATATTTGCTAAATAAATGATTTTGGTGAGTAGAATTGCTCAGTAATTCTAGGAAATTAGAGTATTTTTCTAGAATACTCTAAAAATAATTTGCACATATTGATTTAGTTTATTTGGGTTATTTCTTTAGTTTTTTATTCAAATACATATCTTTAGTTTATGAATGATTCTAAAAACCTCAATTTGGTGGTTTTCAAGCAAAATTAGAGTATTTTCTAGAATTAAGCAGGCTGGCAACCTATTCTATGTAAAATAAAGCATAGCCCCATCAAAAAAATACTTGAAAGAGTCTCTTGATACTCTTATGGGAAACTTGCTCTCCATTCTGCCATTCCTCAGACTTGATAATTTGAATTGAGTTACCCCTAGGTAATTCAGGGCTAGACTCATAGGCTTGAAGCAGTTACCATCTGGTCACTGAGTTCATTTCATACATGAGTAGAAGAGCTAGTCCAATTAAAGTATACTTCCGGACTTCTGCTGCAATTACCAGGGCAGATCTCTCCAACACTGGACTCGATATGAGTACCTTGGGTTTTGTTCACTGGAGGGCCATGCCCTGAGATCAGAGCTTCCATGGGGAGCAGAAACTGAAAATTGATACTGCTGCAGTTTTGTTTCTGAACTAGCGATAGATTTACTCCTACAATGTTCCTTTATGTTAGCCAATATCCCTCCTTTTTTGTAACATCTAACTTTGTTGCATTTTCTGTCACTTGCAACCAAAATAATTTGCACATATTGATTTAGTTTATTTGGGTTATTTCTTTAGTTTTTTATTCAAATACATATCTTTAGCTTATGAATGACTCTAAAAACCCCAATTTTGTGGTTTTCAAGCAAACAGTTGACAAAAATTTGAAGGAGAAAAGTGGGTAGGCCCACTGCCGTTGCTCAGCCATTTGTTCATTGAGTACATATTTATTAAACCATCATAGATAAGAAACTCATGAAGGGTGGACCATATCTTTCTTTTTATGTGTGTGTCCACGATTTCTAGGGTAATTTCTTACACATTGTAATCGCTCAATTATTACTTGATGAAGAAATGAACAAAACAATTAAGAGCGCTGTAAGTTAGTAGAAAAAAATCTGGGTCAAATATCTGAAGTAGTTGACAATTGAAGAAAAGCAGATTTATATTTATGCTATCAAGTCATGAATAGATCTAAATGGGTAAGGAAAAACTCATTAATTCTGTAATCATGAGAAAGTACTTTACTTTTCTGAACCTCATCTGTAAAATAATTATAATATCAAGCTTAACAATTTCTTTGAGGATTTAATGAAATAATGTATATAAAGTGCCTGTGAGAGCTCACTAACTGTTGGTTCCTCTTATTGTAATGAATGAATGATGAACTTCGGCATAAGTTAATAATATTTGGTTTTTACCTTATAACTTTCAAATTTTCAAATTTTGTTGAAAGTTAAATTTTGTAGTTAAATTTGACACTAGGCATATCCAGTCAAGGTTGGATTTACATATTTCATTAAGTAATCACTTATCAGATTTTCACATCAAATGTCTCAATTTAAGAATATTTGTGGCATTCATTTTTATAGAATGCTGACAGCAAAGAAGCTGAAAATCCTGCCTGGCTTATCCAACTATACTAATTCTTATGGCAGATTAGATACATTAGAAAATAATGTGAGTTAGACCTATAAGTCATGAGACTTAAGGACATCTTAATAATAGAGCAAGAAAGCAAATTATTCAAAGTCTTTACTTCTAATTAAAAGTAAGGAGAGTCTGAAAAGCACCTTATTATGACTTTTAAGTTAGAAAATTCTACTAAATATCCACATATTCCTTTCAAATACTAATGAAATACAAAATAACCTGTATCTTCTTTTACCCAGTTCCAGTGTGCTTTAAACACATTCACTTAGTGCATTGCCTTTATTTATTTAGTTAGTTAGTTTTAATTTACATCCAAGATAGTTAGCTTATAGTACAATAATGATTTCAGGAGTTAGTGTATTTCTTATTTTATGTCCAAAGTACATATCAGAAAAATAAATAACTAAGAATTGAGAACTATTTATGTCCACTATTACCTGTCCTCATAGCTTTTCTCTAGAGTCCAAAACCCAAAACCTGTTCTTCTCAAAAGTGCATTCTAGGACTACCTATATCACCTGATTGCTTTTTTATGATAAGTATTAAATGATTTAATCAATTTCTATTAGGTGTTTTTGAATCCGTAACAGAGCCTACACCACCAGACTCTCTTGAATGACACCTGAGAAACTACTTTGTTAACAAACTCCACTTGTGATGCAAAGGCAAGGCCTTATTCTCCATGGAACTTAAAACACACATACAGAAACATTTTTGGTTGGTTAGTGTCCTAATGGCCACTAGGTTTTTTAATTAATTTTTTTTAAAAATTTACATTCAAGTTAGTTAACATACACTGCAACAATGATTTCAAGAGGAAATTCCTTAATGCCCCTTAACCATTTAGTTTATACCCCTTCCCAGAGCCCCTCCCATCACCCTTTGTTAGTTCTCCATTTTTAAGAGTCTCTTATGTTTTTGTCCCCCTCCATGTTTTTATATTATTTTTGCTTCCCTTCCCTTATGTTCATCTGCTTTGTATCTTTTTTTTTAAGTTTCTTTATTCTTTATTTTTTTTAATTTTATAATAGTTTATTTTCAAATTGGTTTACATATAATACCCAGTGTTCATCCCAACATGTGCCCTTTTTAATGCCCATCACCCCCTCTCCCCCCTCCCTCATCCCCCTCACCCTCAGTTTGTTCTTAGTCTTTGAGAGTCTCTTATGTTTTATCTCCCTCCCTCTCTGTGTTTTTTTTTCTTTCTCCTCTTCCCCTCCCCCTGGTTTTTGCTTAGTCTCACAAAGTCCACCTATTTGTGGAAACATATGATAGCTGCCTTTTTCTGACTAACTTATT
>PITB01037955.1:0-10508 GCA_004024585.1 Paradoxurus hermaphroditus | reverse complement strand
GGGGTGGCCCCTGGAGAGGAACAGGCGATCAACGAACCGGGTTAAAAAGAGGAAAAGGGTCTCGAACAGTGTAAACACTCGCCAAACAGACGCCGCGAAATACACTTTTTATTAGATAACAATTAAAATCATCGCCCTAATGCCGGTTATTCCCAGTCCCGATGCTTTGGGCAAATCTCAAAGGGTTCCGAAGTCGGTCCTTCCCTTCGGCCCACAAAGGAAGGGCTAAAAGTGACAGCAGGCGCCCGGGGCTCGAAGCCCAAGGTCTAGACCCGAGGGTGTCCGCGTGGAGTGGTCGTTTCTGTTTTCATGCACCGGTTTTAAAGCCCAGGACGCTGCAGATTCTAGCCTGTCGGGTGGAGTGGGGCAGAAATGAGGTTCTCCGGGGAGGATGGAAGCTGGAACCAGCTTCTAGAAGCTGGCCAGGCGGGACAGCCCCAGGTCGAATCAAGGCGAGGACTTGGGAGGCCCCCCAGCTTGGCTTCCCCCAACGGCCAGTGTGCAGATTGTGTCTGGGAGGGGCTGCCTCCCATAGTGGGTCTGAATGCTGGTACTTTCTGCCAATGCACATTTATTGAGTGCCTACTGTGTACCACGCCTGTCTGGGACTCCGGGAACTCAGTGGCGGCTGGGACAGTTGTTAATGAAAGGAGCTCCCAGATACGCGGGTTTTAAGGAATCAGAGACTCACAAGGGAATGAGGGAGCTAGTCGGAGGAAGAGAGCCTTGAGCTGAGAACAGGAGGGGGAAGGGAAGGGTGCCTGGCAAAGGTCCTGGGGCCACATGCCCTGGACAAGCCCCATCATATCCTCCTCTCAGAGCCTCCTTGACCCGATCTGGGAAATGGGTGTAATGACAGCCCCTCAGCTTGTGGGTGCGCGTGTCCACCTGCGTCCCGCCCAGCACATTCCAACAGTGACTTCTTTTAAATTATTGTTCTTATTTTTTAATTTTAAAACCATTTTTTAAAATGTTTATTTATGTTTGAGAGAGGACAGAGTGCAAGCAGGGGAGGGGCAGAGAGAGAGGGAGAGGCAGAATCGGAAGCAGGCTCCAGGCTCCGAGCTGTCAGCACAGAGCCCTACGCGGGGCTCGAACTCACGAACCATGAGATCAGGACCTGAGCCGAAATCAAGAGTTGGACGTTTAACTGACTGAGCCATCCAGGCGCCCCGTAAATATATATCTATATATTTTTAAGATTTTCTTTTTAAGCAATCTTTACGCCCCAAGCCGTGCTCGAACTTACAACCCGAAATCAAGAATTGCGTGCTTGCTCACTGAGCCGGCCAGGCCCCCCGCATTTGGTACTAATAACTTCCTTAATTCTGAGCCTCCGTGGGGGCACCGAGGCACCCCGCTGCCACGCTTCCCTGCCTCTGCGTCTGCGTCTTGAGGGCCACAGGTTTGCCCGGGCGTGTCCACAAGTCAGGGCGCATCTCCGTGCGCTCATGGTCCAACCGAGGCCATGACGATCGGGGGGGTTCCGGGGGGTTGGCGCCGGCTGGGGATGGACGCCCCGAGCCTGCAGGTCGGTGGGGCTCCATCCGGCGAGGCCAAAGGTCCAGCCCTCAGGCCCTTTTTTTATCTCCTCCAGCAGGGGCCCCCTTCTGCCTGCCGTGGCCTGGCCCCAGCCCAGCCGCCGACCTCGGGAACTCGAGTCCCCCCCGGGGAGGCAGGCAATCAATTAGAACTGGCAGGGCTGCCTAAGTAAAAGGCTTCCTTTAATGAGGCCGGAAGAGCTCTGAGCTCTGCGGGCTGCAGCCGCTGGGCCGGGCCAGGCCGCCCGGGGCTCCAGGGTCCGTGGGGGTTCAAGAGCACGGCGCGGGGCAAGACACCCCGGCCGTGCCCTCCCGGGGCCTCGCAGTCCAGTGGGAGTGACAGCCGTGTCACCAGGTCACCCACTCTGGGCCGTTAAGGGCTGTGAGGGGAACACGCGGGCGCGGTGGGGGCATCGGACATCAGGGCAGGCTTCCCGGAGGAGGTGAGACATAAGCCGAGCGCTGAAGGATGGACAGAAGTGAGTCCCGAGGGAGGGAAGGGGGAGCGAGACTACTGCGGCGTGGTTAGGAATTCCCCCGCGCGTTCCGGTGTCTGCAGACGCGCAAGCAACCGTGCAAGACGCGACGAGACGAGTCCGCGTCCCCGGGACCTGTGCCTGCGTGCTCTCTGACGCGGCTACAGGTGCTCAGGCTTCGGGGGGACCTAGGGCTGCGAATCAGTCGATGTTAAAAGGAGGAGGTTATTTCGGATTTTCCCGGTGAGCCCAAGGGAACTCTGGGGGTTCCCATAAAAGGGAAGCAAAAGAATCCGGGGGACCCAGGCGGGAAGGCAGAGGAAGGCCCAGAAAGGTCGGCCTTTCAGAGACTGGAAAAGGCTCGGACGAGGGTCTTCCCCGGAGCCCACCCCTGGGCCTTAGCTCGGCAAGACCCTCTCCCAGACTTCCGACCTCCAGAGCTTTGAGCCGTAACTCCGAGGCAAACCTTGGGGGGCTCCTTGGCTCGGGCCGTGTCTCCCGGTCTTCAAGCAGCCTCCCCTCTCGGTGTGCGACCCCTCCCCCCCTTTCCCGTGCAAAGACGCCGCCGCTCCTGGATGTTGGGCCTGAGCCCGCCGGTGAGAGCCTGTTTCCGGATAAGGCCGCCTTCTGAGCTTCCGGGTCGGGGAGGCACCAGACACGCCCGTATTGGCCTGTGGTCTGTGTCCTCCGTGAAATGCCGACTCCCGGGGGGCGGGAACTCGCCCACCTCGGACCCCCGCAGCGCCCCCTGGGTCCGGAGTCCTGCCTGGCGCTCAGCAGCGCCCCCTGGGTCCGGAGTCCTGCCTGGCGTTCAGCGGACACTCGGTAAGTGTGTGCGAGGTGGGGGGCTCCCGATGGGCACCAAGAAGGGGGCGGGCCGAGGGAAACAGAGCCCACGAGGAGTGATGAGGGCGGTGAGGAGAGACAGAGACACGCAGAGAGACCGAGACGGAAAGAGAGGCGTGCCAGAGGCTCCCAGCCCAGGCGCCCCGCCGTCCCTTCTGGGGCACCCCCGGGCCCTGCGGCTCTGGCCCTGTCCTGGCCCCCTCCCCCTTCCCCTGGCTGGTACTGGAGACCCCACCCCGAAGGGTCATAGTCTTTAATGCGGGGTCTCCCCGCCACAGAGGTCCTGGGCTCAGCCACGGGACCCCCTGGGGATCAAGGTCCTGGCCCCCAACTCAGCCGGAGCCAGAGACCAGACGCCGTAGCTCCCGAAATGGGGGATGTCTCTCCCCGCCCCGGGCCTAAACCGACAGGCCACATGCGTGTCACCCACACTGTTTGCAGCCACCTCGGCATCCTCCCTGCCGTCTCTCCCAACACCTCTCCCAGGGCCTGGGTGGAGGGGTTCACCCATTTTACAGCGGGGGGAAACCGAGGCCTGAAGATAGGGAGGGATTCTCAAGGGCCACAGGTTCGGTCACCCAGGAAACAGGTGCCAAGTACCTACGTGTACCGGAGTGTTCTGGGCTCATGCAGGGGCCAACACGGTCTGGGGGCCCTGTCTCCATGGGGATCACAGCCCTGTAGAAATGACGGACTCGACACCCGCGGTTTACAACTCAGGCTGTTGAGGGTCAAGATGGGGGGCCCCAGGTATTTTGGGGATACAGGCAAGGCACCTGGCCCAGTGTGGGGATCAGGGAAGGCTGCTCAGAGCAGGGGCCATTGCCGCTGAGGCCTGAAAACCAAGTAAGAGTAGGGGGCAGAGAGAGCACGGTCCAAGCAGAGGTACAGCATGTGCAAAAGGCCTGGGGTGAGAACCAGACTAAACATTCTTTATAAGAACTGAAGAAGGGAATATGGTGGTATGTTGGTAAGAATCCCCCCATGTGGGGCGCCTGGGGGGCTCAGTCAGTTAAGCACCCGACTTCAGCTCAGGTCATGATCTTGTGGTCTGTGAGTTCGAACCCTTGCAACAGGCTCTGTGCTGATGGCTCAGAGTGTGGAGCCTGCTTTGGATTCTGTGTCTCCTGCTCTCTCTGCCCCTCTCCGACTCACAGTCTGTCTGTCTCTCTCTCTCTCTCTCATAAATAAACATTAAAAACTTAAAAAAAAAAATCCACGCATGCAGGGGTGAGTCTGGCTTATTATTTTGAGGTCTTTTTGGGGGGGTTCATATTTGCCTGGTAAATCTTTTTCTACCCTTTGATTTTTAAGCTTATCTGCCTCATTGTTTTTTTTAAACATTTTATTATGGAAAATTGGAAACATGTATAAAAGTAGTGAAAATACTACAATGAACCCCCAGCTACCCATCATCAATGTCCACATTTATCAATTCCTGACTAATCCTGTTTCATGACTAAGACCTCTTTTGGTATTATTTTGATGAAAAATCTAGATACCATACAATTTATCCATGCATAGATCCGTGTGTTTCTCTAAAAGATAAGGAGTCATGGTTAAGCACTTAACAATACTTCCATTATATTATCGAATATCCCATCAGTCTTTAAATTTCCAATTATGTAATTTTTTTCTTACAGTTGAAAGCAGGACCCAGATGAGATCCACACACATCATTTGTTGATTTGTCTTTACGTCTCTTTTATTCTATAGATCCCCATCCATCTCTTTTTTCTCTGAAATTTCCTTGTTGATGATGCAGCATTTCTGTTTTAGGTGTGCATCTTCAAGAAAACAGAGAGATGGGTTTTGTGTGTTGATGGTTGTTTCTCTGCATCCAGTCTGGGAGTCCGTGTCTTTCAAGTGGGGAATTTAGCTCGTTTACATTTATTGCATTTACGGACATCTTTGGATTTATTTTCATCACCTTCTTTCGCCGTGTTTTCCGTTCGGTGTGGTTTTTTCTGTTGCTTCCTTTTTACCTTCTCTCAGCCATCTGCAGAATTTGTTGGATTTTCTTTATTTCCTTTTCTATCCCTTCTAGCGATTTGGAAATTCTTTATTCTATTCCTTTCCTCTGGGCAGTCACCCTATATGTTCCAACGTGCATACTCAGCGTATCGTAGCAGAGAGGTACTCAATGCCTCTTTGCATCTGCCGACAAGACAAGGTCTTAGGATTCACGCACGTCAGACACACCCCCCGCTCCCCACCCCGCCTCCACTCTGCATGCCACTCTTGTCTGGTATTCGAGTCCCGCGAGGCACCCCCAGGGATGGAGGGGAGAGGCGCGCCCAGGTGGGTCATCGTTGCCTGCAGGAATGGCAGGAGAGGTCGATACAGATTCCAGAGGTCCTGACTCTCTGCGTGACCTCAGGCGCGTCCTGCATCGGGCCTCAGTTTCTCCGTCTGCAGGAAAGCATTATGAGTGTCTCTGGTGCCAACAGCCGGGTTTTGAGTCCCCTACTCTTTTCTTTGTTCTCACCACTCGGGCCAGCGGCTGTGCGGGCAGCTCGAGTGTGGGCCTGACACGAGGGGGCTTCGGGAGCTGAAGGAGAATTCTAATGTCATTATTCACTTCACTGAGCTAAATATCCTGGGGCTTGCTCGCCGGGGCCTGATAATTCGATTGGATTTCACGCACAATTAGGCCTTCGGAGCTGAGGCATTTGTACAGGAGTTCAGGGAAGGAGCCGGTCTTCCCGCCAGAGAGGCGCAAGGTGAGGGGGGAGCGGTGAGGGTCCCCCCGCCCGGGAAAGGTCAAGTGTGGATGTCCCAAAGCCAGCGAGACTTGTCATAGCTCATTTATGACTTGATTTGTATTTGAGAATTTTTCTTCGCGAAGTCCAGAGAATCGTATTACGTAAAGACCACCTCAGTTACAATCGAAGTCGGATCCTTCTCGCCTCTGCCCACAGCCTTCCAGGGGCTCCCACCTCCCTGGGGTAAGTCCTCCCTGTGCTCCTCCTCCTGGGGCAGGACCTGCCCCGTCCCCACCCTGTCCTCCTCTCTTCCCACTCTCCCCCTCACTCTGCTCCAGCCACATGGTGCTGCCCCAGGGCCTTTGCACAGGGTGCTTCCTCTGTCTGGAATGCCTTCCCTCAATCTTTTCTTCCTAGCGAATGGTCACCTCTCCGCCCTTTAATGCCTCTGCTCCTGGCCCCTCCTCTGCGCAGCCTTCACCGTCCCGCCTGAGCCAGAGCCTCCTCTTCCGTTGGCCCTCCCCAAGCAGCCCCTGCCTCCTTCCTCTCCAGCCCGACCACCTGGGTCAGGAAGTGGTCCACGGGGGAACCTCCGGGACTTAGGCGCCCACCCGAGGACCCAAATAACTTCGGAAAGAACACAGGACGGCAAATCCAGCCTGTGTGATCTGAGTGTCGTTCTAAGCCTCCGAGGCTGAACAGATCTCTCCCCTGGTCCTTCTCCGTGCGAATCTCCGGCCCGGAGTGTGTCTCTCTGTGTCCGCGTCTCCCTCCGCTCTGTCTCTGTGCCTCCCGTGGGGCGCCTGCATCACTCGCCACCTCCCTGCCTCGACTTCTTCCTCCCCGAGCTGTTCCCTGCCCCCCGCTTCCCCCCTCTGGCCTCCCCCACGCCGCTGTGGTCTCTGGTCACAGGGTGGGGGGTGGAGTGTGTGGCCTTCCTCCATCAGCACCGCCCCCAGACCTCTCTCCCCGACGTTCTGTTTCCATCTGTTAGCAGGGATCTCGGATCAGATGTGCTGGGCGCCTCCTCCAGCATCGCCCGTCTCTGGGCTCCACACTCCCCAACTCGAGCGAGCTGGGGCCCCCCCTCTATTTCCAGGTCCCTCCGTCTGCTCCCCGCCTCCCCAGGTACTCAGCTTAGAGCTGGGAGGCGGAATTGAAATGCATCCCATGGCCTCACCTTCTCCCCTTCTGGGGGAGTGGAGGCGGAGGGACCAGAGAGGGAAGGGAGCCTCCCCACGGTCACACAGCAACTGGCCCGAGTCCCCCATGCAGCCTCAGGTGCGAGCCCCAGGGCCCTGCTTGCTGCGTGGCCCCCAGAAGTTGGGCTTCCTCATCTGTACGGGGACAGCGAGAGTGCCTCCTCCCTGGGTGACAAGTAAACCAGCCGGCACAGGGCAAGGGCCTAGCGTGTGGACGACAGAGTCGCGGGACCTTTGGAGACACGGGCGGTCCCAGGAATGGTGACCGGGGGGCACGAGGCCCGGGCGCGGGCAGATGGGGCCGGCTGGTCTGTTTCTATCCCAGAAAGGAGTGTGGCCTGTCGTGGCCAGGGATGCCTTGAGCATCGGGTTGCCTAGCAACGAGGAGGCAGCCGACACACAGGGTCAAGACCACCGATGTCTTGGGGTGGGGAGGCATTTAAGAAAAGTGGGTTCAGGGGCGCCCGGGGGACTCCATCGGCTGAGCGTCCGACTTGGGCTCAGGTCGTGATCTCACGGTTCATGGCTTCCAGCCCCGTGTCGGGCTCTGTGCTGACGGCTCGGAGCCTGGAGCCTGCTTCCGATTCTGTGTCTCCTTCTCTCTCTGCCCCTCCCCTGCTCATTCTCTCTCTCTCTCTGTCTGTCTCTCTCTCTCTCAAGTAAACATTAAAAAAATTTAAAAAAAAAAAGAAAGAAAGAAAAGTGGGTGGACCTTCAGCATTCTGCTGGGGGGGTGGGAGGGAGGGGCAAGATTAATCCAAGAATGTGCGAGTGTGTAAATTCATCGGTTCTCTCCATCATTATTAAGCGCCTACTGTGTGCTAGGTAATGGAAACACCACAGTGAACGAAGCCGACACAGGTCTCTGCCCTCTTGGAGGTGCTACTCCGGGCGGGGAGAGGGACGGTGACAAGATGAACGCAGAAGGTCAGGTGGTGCGCTGTGCTGGGGACAGGACGGAGTAGGGGACTTTCACTTAATAATTTTTTAAGGTTTTATTGATTTTTGAGGGGGGGAGGGGCAGAGAGAGAGAGAGGGGAGAGAGAGAACCCGCACTACAGGCACAGAACCCGCCTTGGGGTCCCACTCGGGACCGTGAGGTCACGACCTGAGCGAAACCAAGAGCCGGACGGACGCTGGGCCGACCGAGCCCCCCCTCGCGTCGTCAGGTACAAGGACGGCCCGGGCGCGGCCTTGGCCTTGGCCTTGCCGGTTGCCCTCAGTGCCCGCGAGCCTGCTCCGAGCGGCTACTGCGCCCACCGTGTGCCCAGTGCCTCCCGCCCCCGGCCCCGTGGGCACCGTGGGGTCAGGGGGAGGTTTCAGCTCCGCCCCCCCTGCGGGCGGTTCCGAAGGACCCGGCCTGGAGTTGGGGCCGGGCAGGCGCCCCCACGGCATCGAAGCTCCCCGACTTCCTCACTTCCCACAGGGCTGTGCTCCCTGCCCTCCCGCTGCTGCCCGGCCTGTTCCAATCCTCCCGGATGGTCTCTCTTCCTTGCGACCAGTTACTTCCCATCTCGAAGAAAGGAGCCGAGAAAAGCTAGGACCAATCTAGCAAACACCTGGGCGCCCGCGGGGCGGCTGCGAACTGGAGCACCTGTCCCGTCCTCGGCCTTTGTCATCGCGGGAGGAGCACACAGAACGTCTGCACCGAGGGGGGGGAGTGCGCGCTCTGAGCCCGGCCGCCCCCCACACAGTCGCCGCGCTCGGCCCCCGCGGGCGCCCTCGCAGCCACCAACCGGGGACACGATGATTTTGTGCATTGAAAATACGCATTCGTGGGGCGCCTGGGGGGCTCAGTCGGTTGAGCGGCCGACGTGGGCTCAGGTCATGATCTCACGGTCTGTGAGTTCGAGCCCCGCGTCGGGCTCTGTGCTGACAGCTCAGGGCCTGGAACCTGCTTCTGATTCTGCGTCTGCCTCTCTCTCTCTGACCCTCCCCTGCTCACGCTTTGTCTCTCAAAAATAAATAAACGTTTAAAAAAAGTTAAAAGAAAAAAAAAGAAAATACGCATCCGTGTCCTTATCCAGTGCGTATGCTTCTGCGACTTGCTTGTTTCCCCCTCGTGATGTCTTTTAAAAAATGTTTATTTTTGAGAGAGAGACAGAGACAGAGACAGAGACAGAGCACAAGTGGGGGAAGGGCAGAGAGCAGGGAAGACACAGAATCGGAAGCAGGCTCCAGGCTCCGAGCTGTCAGCACAGAGCCCGACACGGGGCTCGAACCCACGAACCATGAGATCATGACCTGAGCCGAAGTCAGAGGTCTAACTGACTCAGTGCCCGCCGCCCCCCCCCAGCGCCCCTACTCCCTACTTTCCAGAGTAGCTCCTAAGAGATGTGCTCGGTCATCACATACAAACTGCTTAGCAGGGCGCCTGGCACATAGTAGGTGCTCAGGAAATGTCAGAAACGATGATCGTCTAGATCTAAGTTATTCACCTTCGACTGCGCTCTACCATTCCGTCGCGTGAACACGCCTTCGTTCATCTGCTCTCCTCCGGACGGACGTGTAGGTCAATGCCTGGTTTGAGTATTCCGAACCGTGCGGCTCGGAACAGCCTTGACGCGTCCCTCTGAGAACTCAACCAAGCGTTTCCCTGAGGACGATGGGTAACGGTGGACTCTCTGGGGCGCTGGCCGTGCACACTCAGCGAGGACCGGGTCTCCTCCTCCATCTCCTGTCCGCCCCCCCCACATACCACCGGTGAGCGCCTCAGGGCCTTTGCACATGCCACCGCTCTTTCCGCAAATACCCGCGTGGCTCCCGCTCCTTCAGGTCTCTGATCAAATGTCACCTCCGCAGAGGTGCCTTCGACGCACACTCTGTCCCTCTGGTGGCTGGCTTCACGCGTGGTAAGCGAACTTCTTGCCCTTAAATTATGCCCTTTATTAGATTGTGTTCTGTGTGTCTTCCCCCCTGGAGTGTCGGCTCCGTGAAGGCAGGCATTTGTGTCACTTTTCTGCACTGCCGCACCCCCGGCGCCCCGAACAGCGTGAGTACATAGTTGGCGTCTACTAGATACTGCTGAGCGGGTAGCAGGCCTGGACGTACCTCTCCGGGCTCCCATCCTGCGCTCCTCCCCCAGGCGGGGGGTCAGCAGGAGGCCACTCCTTCCGGATGTTTCCGGGGAGAATCCATTACCTTGCTCTTCTCAGCTTCTAGAAGCTTCCCGCACTCCTCGGCCCATGACCTTCTCCCCCACCTTCGAAGCCGGGAAGGGCTGGTCCAGTCTTTCTCGAACGCCCGCCGTCAGCGCGGCTCTCTACTCCTGCTGTCGCTTCTCGGTCGCTGGCGCTCCCGCCGCCCCCTGAGAACAGCCCCGTGATGCCAGCGAGCGCCCCGGGTGGTCCGGGGTCCCCTCTCCTCCTCGGGACGCGTACTTTAGTCCCATCTGCAGAGTCTCGTTTGCCACGGCAAGGTGACACGTGCACAGGGTGGCGGCTGCCCTGCCAGCGACACTCCCCGTACGGGCCGCCTGCCCTTCCCGGCCCGGCTCTCCGCTCTCCCCCCGGCGCCGGGCGGAGCCCGCGGCCAGGTGCTGGGGGCGAGTGTCCCCTCTGGGGGGCTGTGCTGGTTGTAAACTACGCCCCCGGCTCCGCGACACCCCTGTCTCCCAAGAGCGAAGCCTGACTCCCCTCCTCCCGCGTGCGGGCGGGGCCGAGTGACTCGCTGGGAACAAACGGGACCTGAGGCCTGTGGCCTCCTCCCGGCCCTCGCGTGCTCGCCCTTCCTGGGGGA
>PITB01037954.1:0-10417 GCA_004024585.1 Paradoxurus hermaphroditus | reverse complement strand
CAGCATTATTTCCCCTTTTTGCATAAACTAGGATCACAGCACACATTCTGAATATTTTGACTTTTGTAGAGAATGTTGTAATGGAACACTGGGCACATAGCAAAACACTTGGTCAATTAAAAGCAATTTTTAAATGATTTAATCCTTAATCCCAGTTTTAGGGATGTTAGCCATTCTGGTTCTAATTTCTTTCAATGCTAACCCCAATTTAATATTTGTTTAAAATTTCCAACTGTAAATTTAGAGTCAAAACTTTTTACCCTAAGTAATAAAAAAAAAAAAATCAGACAGATGTCTTGCCGGTAATTGCCAACTGAGTACAACATTTTTTTATCTTCCCTCTTGATAGTATTTGCAAGCATTTTCTTCATTACAAAAGTAACTGGTGTTTTATTATGGACTATTCAAAAACTATAAAAAGTTAATAGAAGAAAAATATCACCATCAAGAAAGGTGGTTTGTTTTTTTAAAAAAAGTATAAAAAGAGATTGCGATATGGCTATCGGCTTACGAGGGGTTTTTCAATTTCTTGGAAAAGAGAAAGTGGATGGAGGAACAGTAACCCAGAAAAAGGGAGGCTGGGACATTTATGCGCTGATACGCCTCACCCCTAGGTTTCCAGGTTCAGGGGTTGCCTCAGGCCTAAGCCTATGTGTGAATCACAGGAGACACAACTGCCAACGTGAGGACATGTCAGAGCTTGCATGGAACTGTCCACCTCGACGGCACTGAAATCCAAGGTGGGCTGCAGGGACGTGAGGTTGGCACAGAGGTGTCACTACACCTGGAAGCGGAAGAGCCGGAACTCAGTCTTCCAACTGAACGTGACATTCCTGCTTAACACTTTCTGGGGCTTCCCTACCTCCTAACTTGAGGAACAGGAATCGGCTTCAGATCCTTCAAGCCCTGAACGTGTGTGTATATGGGCATTGGGGATGGGGGGGGGACGACAAGAAGGTTCATAATTTTCATCATATTCTCAGAAGGGTCCACGTAGAAGTGTTTAAGAACCTCAAATACAAAGCCCTAATCCTTAACATGGCCGATGAGGTTCTTTGCAATCCACACTAACTGACTTCTCTGGAGCCCCATCTCCTGCCAGTGCCTCTCCCCATCCCAGCATCCTCCTGGCCGGGTGCTCTAGGTTCCAGTCACTGAGCTTCTCACCAGTCTCCAACAGGCCATAAACCCTTTAATACCTCTTGGATTTAACACACACCTTTCTCTCTGCCAGGAATGCCATTCTCCCTTTGCTACTTCCTCGGCTCCTTCCCTGCCTGGGAATTACCTCTTATCCTTTAAGACCCAGCAATAAAATTACCTCTTCTGCTGTGCCCCCTTCTCCTGTCTCCTTCCCAGTTTCTTCCTCAGTGGTTTCCTGGCCAATCCACACAGTGATGCGTGTGGAGCTTACCCCTTGGTATTGCTGTTGTTCACGTGCTGGTTTCTTCCACACGTTAGTGAAATCTTTAAAGAACAGATCATGCCTCTCGCTGCCCCAAACTTTAATCTGCAACAGCGCATAACACTACTTTTGATGCACCTTATAAAGGAATGAATGTCTGCTTTATCAGCCTGGCCAACCGTCTCTTTGGTTCATACAGAGACCCTGACGCCGAGAGGCTGGGACATCCACAGCCAGGCTCCTGCTCAGCTTGTTGGACCCTGGTCCAAATGTACATTTCTGGCTGCTTCCTATACACTTTTTAAGAACCGCTATGAAAGAAAGAATAATTGGAACAGAAAAGGAAGACTTGGTAATTGAAAACATAATTGATGACATAAAAATCCAATGGGAGGTTCGGAAGAGAGAGTTGGAGGAATCTCCCAGAAAGTAAAATCTGCTACAAAGCTGGGGGGCGCGTTCTTGAGGCATCCTGGACAAGACTTCTCATCAGAGCATGGGTTTGTCACCACGTACCTAGAGCCAGTTTATCAGTCTCTAGTCCCCAAAAGACTGGGCTTCCCTTAGAACTGGACTGTGTCTGTTTCTACTCCTACCACCTGCATCAATGCTTGGCACATAGTAGGCGCTAACATAACGCATGTCCTGGAAGAACGAATAATGAATGCATGAATGACTGGGGGCAAGCCTCACTGGACTCGCGGCTGAGAGGAAGCTCTGAGGTTTGCGGAAAAGGTGAGTGAGGGCAAATCCTAGGGAGAACCCCCCCTTCCACCCTCAGGGAAGGGCCAGGCTGGGAACAGCTGGCAGGTTCCCAGCTGCTGTAAGCTTGCCCGAACAGGGAAAGAGTGACTATCTGGGCAGACACAAGAGGGTGGAACCACCGAGAAGGATTCTACGAGGTGGAAGGGGAGGGGATAGCTCACTCAGCACTTAACATTTCATGAGGAATTACTACACGCCAAGCGCTGTGCTAAGGACTTTTCATGAATTCTCCCATCTAAGCCTCACAAAAGCCTCACAAAATAGTTACACTTTTTATGACATCCATTTTCTAGACAAAAAAGATAAGGCATACAGACACTGAATATCTGACCCAAGCTTCTAGAGCTAGCGATGGAACCAGGATTGGAGGGGGAAACATCTGATCACGTCCGTGTCATTTAACCACTGGGCTAGTGTTCCTGGTAAAAGTTCCCACTTGCCTGGGATGGCCCTGCGGGGGGGCTGGAGTGCTCCCTGCATCTCCTGGCTCTGGGACCTAACTGAGCATCGTGGCCAATCCCTTTCCCAGATGACTGCAGGCTCCCTTTCCCAGAAAACGCTGTGTGGGGGAGAGTAAATAGCTGGGTTTCAGGCATAATGGTTTTCTTCTGTTTTGTGTTACTGGATTTGATGCTCAGAAAACTGCCCAGAACCTCAAATAATTACAGTAAGACGACTCTGCTTCCTTCACGCGGCCACAGCAGACAGGCGGGAGCCCGGAGACGCTGCAAAGTGACTACTTTAACTGTAAGATGGGAAAAGGCAGGAGTCCAGGCTTGGGCATCTCGGACGGAACCGCAAGCACAGCGTGGCACTTGGCAGAAGTGGGGAAAGGGCACCCCCTTGAAGTTCACTGATTTGTTTCATATTTAAAAAAAAATCACTTAATAAAAAGACCTTTAAAACATATGATTAAGTGGGAAAAAATGGCAAGTCATAAGACAATTCATGTAGTAGGGTGCCATTTATGACAGGGAAAGGTACAGTCCAGACGCACGCTACCCGCTAACAGTGGTCGTCTCTGAGGAGGGGGCCGTATGTGGGCGAGATGGTGGCTTAACTTGTATTTTTTTTTTTTTTTGAAATTTTCACAATACTATGATAATCCTATATATTAATGGGTAACAACAAATAGTGAAATAAATAAAAATAGGTTTATAAGGAAAAGAAGAAAGTGAAAGATGAACCCTGGTATCGGTCGAGATTAGAGTTAGCACATCAGGCATGGCGTCAATTCCTTGTGTGATTGTCATGACCAGTGAATGCCCCAGTTGCCCTCTCAATTTTAAACTGGATGCGTGATACACTTTCCGCCCCAAGGTGCCTACCCGACGTTGACGGTTTCATAGTTTGTTCTGAGGCAGAAGAGACGGAAGAACCCCTCTGATCTGACAGCTTTATAGATGAAGAAAGGGAGTCATTCCCTTCCGTCCCCCCCAACGTCAGCCTTGCCACTTTTCAGTACCAGGTTCAGAGGCGCAATCGTAAAGCTGTTGGGTTAGGGATAATTCACGCACTGAGCCCTGGAGAGCCAGGGTCACCTAGATAGTAGCTCAAGGCTAGTATAGCATTAATGTAGAGGAATAGTTTCTTGGAAAGGGCCTGTATGGTGCCAGCTGGCGTGTGCATATGTGCGTATGTGTGTGTCTGAATGTGCGTGCACGTTTGGGTCTGTATGCGTGACTGCCTGTCTGCACGTGTGGGTGTGTATGAGGGTATGCACGTGTGTGCATGAGCACTGTGAATGCTTCTATCTGCTACTGCACGTGTGTGAGTCTGTGTATATGGGAGTATGAGTACGTGAATGGAATGGAAAGATCCTTCTTCCCACAAAGCAGAAGCTCAAGGAGCTGTTTCAAGGTGCTTAAAGACTGAATGCCACATTCTTAACTCTTCACAGAGGAGCTCCAGGCACCTCGCTGATGCGAGGGTGCGGGAGTGGATGGTCCTTACCTTACCCCAGAGGGCACATGCTTTCCCTAGCCTCTGGAAACTGACCCTCCTTACTTCTGACCATATCACCAATGTTCAGTTAAGACGCCAGTTTCTCTGACCCTCTGGAGACGGCAGTGTGGAAACTGGATAATTAACCGTCACTCTAGAGTAGCTCAGAAGAGCCACCTTCAGCAGTGGGAAAAGGACACAAGTTCTGGGACTCAGAAGTTCTAGCTCCTTCCAACATACCCACTTTAATTCCCTTTGTAGATGAACAAACTATTTTGTGATTCTAAGTGCCTTCCTTTTCAGTATGTGTCAAAACGTGTAACATAACCCACATCGTATTACCAGTCCTTGCAAGGTCCACGCGCCACTTCCAACTGTAGAGGGGGGCTAGCTACAGAAAGACCCTTCTTCTGGATCCTACAGAGAGTAAGTCTTGCATAGTCTTGGTCTGTTGAGTACTTTTCCTGTAGATGGGGGTGTGGTGTCTCACTGGAGTGCCTTTTATGGCATGATATATATTCTCTCTCTGTGTCCTCAAAGATGCAGAGAGGGAGAATATATATTTGAATAGAACATATATCTTTGGGGTAAGACATAAGCAGTGTAATTATACTGGCTTTAAATACTTCAGGCAAACACATTAAGAGAGAAAGATTTATTTCTCTTGTTTGATGTAGCAAAGGCCTGCTTATACAAACCCATCCTAAAATTGGAATAAATAACACAATACAAATACGTGTAAAGAAACCTACAGAGAACTGAACAGCATAGAAAAAGTAATGACTGCATAATGCATTAGAGGGTAGGGATGGAGACATAGTGAACTCCACAAAGAGATGGTTGTGGCTGGTTTGGTCTGGTTTTACCCCTCATGTATCTTGAGACGGCAGTTCCTATAGGCCATTGACACCTCAAGGATATAATTTCAAGGACTGCACCATATCCACATGCCAGTGTTTATAGTGAGCAATGGTTTAGAAGGCAGGGACTGGATATATATGGAGAGAGCCTGGGAGAGGGGAAAGGTAGAAACTTTCGGAGCCATGTTCCCCGGAAAACAAGAAGAACGAGGAGGACGAGAAGCATAAGGTCCCCTGTAGAGTTCCCACCTGACATTTTCCTACCCGAGAACTGCTCCATGGTGTTTGCTGAAAGAAGTTCGATGGGCCACAGAATCTTCTCTTCACCTCTTCCCATTCTCTTAAGCATTTAGCATCTAGTCCCCTAACTTATCGGTAGAATGTTTTAGTGACTGTTTTCATTCCTGGCCTGATCACTTCCTCAAAACATGATTGTTTTAAAACAAATATTTTAGTAATTGCCTTCCTCCTTGCTACCCCCTGAGTGGGCAAGCATTCCTTGGAGTGCGACTGGAAAATGAGTGGGACACACAAGCAATCCATCGCCCAGTCCCTGTCCCCAAAGTCATCTGTCTAAAATTATAAGCGAGGCTCACTCTGGAGCCATGCTTTATGCGTCTTGGAAGGCCTGGAACTTTGCACACAGTAGACACTTGAAACTGCTAAATTAAATAGTGAACTGTCGGAACATTTTTCCTCCAAGACCTGCACCGCCACACACATACACATCTGCCCGCCCCCGCCTAGCCTCCTCCCAGCAATCTAGCTGTCCCCCACTACTCTGGGCAGTGACAGAAGCTTCCTGACCCAGTGACAAAACCTACGCCTCTTCCGAACCACTCCACCTTGACCGTGCTGGGGACAGGTGGCCTTCCCATCCGCCACTGCCCTCCTGTTCACTCACCCGCCTTCCCCTGCTCCTCACTCCACACATTTAACTTAGGGGCCATTTTCCACAAAAGAAATTGATGCAGAAGGCAGGACAACTTTATAGCAAATACTCTTCATAAAATAGGCTGGCAACTGACAGTTTTATATTGTTTATGTGCCTCTCACTACATGGGTTACCAGTTGTTTTCAAGGCATTAATTTTTTTCTTTGAGAGAGAGAGAGAGAATGTGATCCAGGGAAAGGGGTAGAAAAGATGGAGAGAGTCTCGTAGGCAGCAGGCTCCAATACTTAGCGCAGAGCTGATGTGATCTCACAACCCTAAGATCATGACCTGAGCTGAAATTAAGAGTTAGACGCTTAACCGACTGAGCCACCCAGGTGTCCCTTGAATGCATTATTTTATTTAATGTCTGAAAAAACACTAAGAAGATGTTTTCTTTCCTTACTGGAGAACTTGGAAACAGGCTGAGAGTGACATTACAGAACCAGTGACTGGCAGGCGTGGTTTCTGAACCCCCGTGAGCAGTTGGATGCCAACGTCCTTGTTCCATTATCTCTAGGAAAATTCCTCTTTTTCCTTTAAGGAAGAACACAAAATACCTAATGTATTATAATAATCTTGTTCTGTTTTTCTATCAAGGTAAAAGAGTTTTTTATTATATATATTTTTCTTTTTATAAAGGTAATATTTGTTCACTGAAAACCATTTTGGAAATACAGAGAAGCAAAACTAAGAAATCATTTGTAATCCCATCACTCAGATATAAATTATGGAATGGATCTTTGAGGATATTTTTAAACTTTTTTAAATGTTTATTCATTTTTGGGAGACAGAGAGAGAGCGCAAGCAGGGGAGGGGCAGAGTGAGAGGGAGACACAGAATCTGGAGCAGGTTCCAGGCTCTGAGCTGTCAGCACAGAGCCCTACATGGGGCCCGAACTCACAAACAGTGAGATCGTGACCTGAGCTGAAGTCAGAAGCTTAACCAACTGAGTCACCCAGGCGCCTCTAAAATATTTTTGATTGGAACATTTTTTTTGTGGGTGTTCATGATGTACAAAGAATCAATACTGGACACAGAGTTCCATGGCAAAAAAGCATTCTGTAGCATTTAATTGTGTAGATACACCATACTTTAACCAATACTAAATGGTTAGGCATGAAAGAGAAGAAATGGTGTTCACTCATTTTATGAAGGGTGAAAAATTTTCCACCCAAAAGTATTAAAGCTAAAAAGAACCAAACAAGAAAATTTTATCTAAGTCCGGGGTTGACAGACTTTGCTTACCGGGGCAGGTGGTAAATATTTTAGCTTCTCAGGCCATATTGTCTCTGTTGCAAGCAGTCAGCTCTGCCCTCACAGCACAATAGCATCCGTAAATGACACATAAATGAAACAGCATGGCTGTGTGTTGACCAAAGTATTTATAGAAACTGAAATTTAAATTTTGCATAATTTTCATGAGTCATAAAATAGTATTCTTCCTTTAAAAAAAAAAACCATTTAAACATGTACAAACTACCCTTACCCTGTGAACCACACAAAAACAGGGGGCAGGGCTATACTCTGCTCACTCTTGCTCCAAATCATCCATTCATACTTAAAATATGCCACCAGATCCACAGACCAAGTTATAGAATCGGTGAGAATTTGCTTTCCAACCGTTCCTTCTTCTGAATATTCATACACACACACACACACACACACACACACACACACACACACACACACACCGCTTGTGGTCCCAGAGTCTTTCCTCCTGTGGACTGGCTGTTTAGAAATTACTTCCATTTTCCTCAATCAATTCTCTTTCTGGAAGCATCTATCTGACCCAAGTAACTCACATTTAAGGGGTGATTGTCAGGGATCAATCCTCCTTCTAGGAATTTCCATTGAAAAGAAAACGTGCAGTGGTAGCTAACTGGATATTGAGGAAGACATTTTTAAGTAGCGGGATATCCGGTTCTTCATTCTGAAAGTTGCTTTTAATGACAATAGAAAAGGAAGTTGATTTTGGTGTGATGAGGCTTGCCAAGGAGGTTCAGATGAGGAGTCTACTCAGTGCTTAAAATCTAACTGGGGAGGCAGGACAAAGAAAATTAAAAATTCAAATCAGAGGCTATTAACTTTTGAACAAACTGGCAGGTCAATCAAATGGCCAAGCTATGACGGAGACCATAATTGCCCAGCGATATCAAGCCCAGGCATCTGGGGACATTTCCTTGTATATTACGGGGGCACAGGACACAGGGCCTTCCTCTTTGCCTTTTGTGGATACTCGCTTCACAGCATCTGTGGTTCGAGGCTTTTACCCAGCCAGAGTCCCTCCTTTATGGTTGTACTGGCGCTCTTGTATGCATAAGCAAGTAAAGAAAAACTTGTTTTTATTAAGCAGCAACCCAAACTTAGAGGCAGCTCTTCAACTTTTTGCTAAATCTCTAGATATTTGTGAAGCGCCAAACAAACTGCGTTCATGAGTCCTTTAGTGACAGAGCCTGGTAGTTTCACCACCAGTTCTAAGCAACCACAGAACAATCAAAGGGAGACAGCGCAACATGTATTGACGCAAAAAAATTTCCCGCAAAGGTCTCCTCTCACTAAGGAGGTGGAGGAAGGTAGGTCACCCAGACTGAAGTCACAAGAGTCTTCTTTCCTGAAAGACATCTCCGAAACTCCAGGGCAGTGAGAGCTACCTCAAAGGTATCACCGAAAAGTGGAACAAAAAGGTAGCCTCCCACCATAAAAAACAAGCTTAGACCCAGGGGCTGCCAGCCAGCAGGTTCTCCCTTGCAGTCACGTTTGCTCGCCATCCATGTAACCCAGACCAGAGGCTCCAAAAGCTGCGGCTCAGCTCCACCTGGAGCACAGGGGAGGCTGGGAGAGAAGTCTGCCCAGGAAATGCCAGGAGAAGCCCCAGGGCTAGGAAAGGCAACTTGAGGGTCAATGGCTGGCCATCAGACTGCTTCTAGAAGCTAATGGTGAAAAATACACCTTCTCTCTAAGTCCCAAAAAATGCTGCCCAAATATCCTTTTTTTTTTTAATCACACAATTTTCATTTCAATGACAATTGCTAATAGGTCATTAAAATAATACGCACGTTACCAACCCAGGCTATTGGCAACTGCTGCTTGCTGCAAGCTCTTGACGATGCCTTCTGTATCTGACCATGGCTCCACTTCATCTGGCTTCCTGCCTTTGGCAATGGCCACACTTTGATGGTTCGGAGAAAAGCAAATCGCCCAGCCAATTAAAATCTGTTTTTAAAAACATTTTTCTCTTACAGTGTCAGGCAAAGTTAAATGGGTGCAACTTTCTTAGAGAAAGCCAAAAATAAATTGGGGGCTTAGACGGTACAGACAAAATTGCGGTCTGAAATGCGGAATTGCAGAAAAATAAAGGCTTATCAAGGAAATTGTTATTTAGCTGTAACTGTGTGGGTGTAGGTATGGTGCTATTATTAACCTCCTTCACAAGAGGATGTGTCAGGGGCTGGGAAGAAAGGGCCAGTCTGGCGGCCAGTTGCCAGCCGGCTAAACACCCCCGGCCAGCTCTTCTCCCTTTGGTGATTCTAATTCCACATCTGTTTCTAGCCTCTCTCACCTTGGATATAGCACTCTGCAAAAGTCAAATGGATTTCAGAAATCAACTGCAAGGAAGTAGTCTGGATACTACTTGATACTTGATACTTGATACAAGGAAGTAGTCTGGATACTAGTTGATAAATAATGTCCCAATTACTGGCGCTTTTCTGAAATACGTTACTGAGTGAAGCAAAAAATGAAGCCCCTGAGCTTCGGTATATCTTATTTTGCAATCCGCTGTAATAATTCTGTGTCTGTGTCCAAGTTACTCGTTCCCTTTGGCACTTCAAACGCAAGCTTGAGCTAAGAAAAGGGATAAAATAGAAACCAAACTGTCTTCTTTATACCTTTGCTGGAGAAAACTTGAGAGTGCTGTAATTTTGAAACATTAGAAAAGTTATCAATGTCACCTTGAATTTAGAAAGCACAGGGGCTTTCAGATTTGTGATTTCCAATCTTCTGACAACTTTTTTTGGGGGGAGGGTGGTGAGAACAGTTGGGAATCTGTGTGATGGCTGGAGATCAGGCTGGCCAGAGGGCAGTGACATGGACACCATGACTCCTGGCTGCCACCCCACAGCCTGAGGACCTGGCAGTCACTCAGAGAGAGGACTAGACTCCAAAGGGGACCAGGTGCAGAGAAGTAGGAGGGTCTCAAGGGCACGTGTTTCAGCATTTAACAGAATTTAACTGGGAAGTCACTTATCATTCAGAACCTGACTCCCAACTTTGAAGAGGAGAGACCAAGAGTGACCGAGGAGAGTCTGCCTGCCTTAGAATGGCCATGAGATGTGGCAACAAGCCAGTGAGACTGCCATACGCCCCTGTCCTGATAACCGGTCTCATTAGTCCTCAGACTTCATGTGCCTCTGTGGGCAGCGTGAAGGGGACAGATAAAGGTTCGGCTCCTGGGTCCACTTTCTGTGCCTACAGATTAGAACCTTAATTTCTCTTTTTGTTTTAGTTTGG
>PITB01037953.1:0-10439 GCA_004024585.1 Paradoxurus hermaphroditus | reverse complement strand
CCAACCAGCTCCACGACATTTTTTATATTCTAAAACTGAAATTCTGGACCCATTAAACCCTAACTCTTCCTCCCCCCCGCCTCTGACAATCACAATTCTACTTTCTGTCCCTATGAATGTCCCTATGAATGTGACTGCTCTAGGTACTTTGTATAAGTGGAATCATTAGTATTTGTCCTTCTAGGACTGCCTCATGTCACTTGGCATAATGTCCTCCAGTTCATTCATCTTGTAGCATGTGTCAGAATTTCCTTCAGTTTTAAGGCTAAATTATGTTCCATTGACTGTATATGCCACATCTTGTTTATCCACTCATCCACTGATGGGCCCTTGGATTGTATTTCCATCTTCGGGCTATTGTGAATAACGCTTCTGTGAACGTGCGTACGGATATCTGTTTGAGTGCCTCCTTTCAACTCTGCCCAGGCACAGAATTGCTGGATCATATAATTCTATTTTTGATTTTTTGAGGAACCACCATACTATTTTCCAAAATGGCTGTACCGCATTACATTACTACCGACAATGAGCGAAGAGTCCGATCTTTCCACATCCTCCTCAACACTTGCTATTTTCTGTTTGGTTGGGTTTTCTTTTTTGGTAATAGCCATTCTAATGGATATGACGTGGTATCTCATTATGCTTTTGATTTGCATTTTCCAAATGACTAATGATATTGGCCATCTTTTCATATGCTTATTGGCCATTCGTGCATCTTTGGCCAAATGTCTATTTGAGTTCTTTGTCCATTTTCTAAAAGCAGGTTGTTTTTCTGTTGCTGAGCTGTAGGGGTTCCTTATCTATTCTAGATATTAATTCCTTCTTGGATATATGATTTGCAAATATTTTCTCTTATTCCTTGGGTTGCGTTTTTTACTCTATTGATAGTATCCTTGGATGCACAAAAGTTTAAAATTTTTATATAGTCCAATTTGTTTTTCCTTTCGTTACCTGCTTTTGGTGTCATATCCATGAAATCATCACCAAATTCTATGGCATGAAGATTTTCCCGTGTGTTTTCCTCTAAGAGTTTTTATACTTTTACCTCTTTGATTTAGGCTTTTGATTTATTTTGAGTTAATTTTTGTATATGATATAAGGTAAGAGTCCAACTTCATTTTTTTGCATGTGAAATATCCAGTTTGCCCAACACTATTTGTTGAAAAGAGCATTATCTCTTGAAATATTGGCTCTCCTTCCTTTTTAGTTTCTCTTTGGAAAGCTCAATAGACACAGATTTTCGCTTTCATGTTTCTTTATCTTTGTCCTTCATGTTTCTTAATCTTTCTTTGTCTCCACTATCTTTGTGACATTAAGTCTGTATGCTTTCTTCAGCTTTGTTTTTCAATTTATGAATTCTTCTTCTGGGTCAGTCTACTGTTTAATCTGTCCACTGAGTTTTTTTTGTTTTGTTTCGGTTTGGTTTTTTTGAGACAGAGGGAGAGAGTGTGTGTGAGAGCAAGCGGTGAAGGGGCAGAGAGAGAGGGAGAGAGAGAATCACAAGCAAGCTCCATGGTGTCAGTATAGAACCCAATGCGGGGCTCTAACTCACAAACTATGAGATCATGACCTGAGCTGAAATCAAAAGTTTGACACTTAACCCGCTGAGCCACCCAGGTACCCCTGTCCACTGAGTTTTAATTTTTAATTTTTCATTTAATGTTTCATTTTTAGAAGATCTATTTAGTTCTTTTTCACATGTGTTGTCATTTTTTAGTTTCTTATACTTTCAATTAATTCTCTTATTTTGTAAGCATACTATCATACTTACTTAATATTCTGTAACCATTAATGTCTATACTTAAAACCTTGGAAGGTAATTTTTCCCTTACACGTTGTTTCTGTGTCTCTCCTTCAGGGAATTGTGTGTCCTCGTGTATTTTGTGAATTTTGATTGTGAGCTAATATTCTTTGGAACTTTGTGGGAGTTCTTAGGGGTCTGAGTGGAGAGACTTTGTGGTTGTTTTTGCCAGAGTACTACCAATCTTGGGTCTCTTGACTAAATTTTTGATTTCTTTGGTTTTGGAACATAAAGGAAATCCGAATTTAGGCCCCAAACTTATCTGAGATCTCACACGTGGTTAAAAATTCACAAAAAAAGACTTTTGGATCCTGTACCAAATACCACGACCAATATTACTATTTTTCACTATATTCTTTTGAGAGATAGATGGTGCGTCTCTTTGAAGTATCTACTGAATGTGTAAACCTTTGTAGCTTCTGAATAAATGTTTGGGTCTCTAATCTTACCCGTGAACTCACTTGGACTCCAGACTTATGGTGCTGCCTCCAAGTGGCCACTAAAACAAATGCTTTAAATAGTAATCTAGACATTGCTTGCTGTGTCTCAGCAAATGCTTTAGGGTTGGGGTTAGGGTTCAGGTTAGCCCCTTGCTGTAACATTAACCCTCCTCTTGTGTTGGTGCTGTGGTTTCACCTTTGACCTTTAAATATCTTCTTCATTTCCTTGTGAAACAGAAGGCTTGTTAAATTTTACTGGGTGGTTTACAGCAGAAAGGATTTTCAGATGTGAAATCGTGTGTAATACTATGGATTTCCTTGGGCTTCTACAGTGCTAAATTCTGTGATGTTTCTAACTTGACCTTTGATGGATGTTTTTGCGTATTATGTTAATTCTCACAATAATTCTATAAGATAGGTATTACCATGACCATTATTACAATTTTAGTTTTTTATTTTAAAGTAGGCTTTACGCTCAGTGGGGAGCCCAACATGGGGCTCAAACTCATGACCCTGAGAGCAAGACTTGAGCTGAGATCAAGCATCATCATTTAACCAACTGAGCCACCCAAGCATCCCTCATTATTCCCATTTTAAAGATGAAGAAACTGAGCCATAGAAAAGTTAAGCAGTATGCCCAAGGTCACTAAGCCAATACACAGTAGATATTTAGATATGGGATCCCTGGCTTTAGTGCACATGCATTAATCACTGCAGTCAATCACATTCCATTTCTGCTTTGTGCCCCTGGTTTCCTGCTTACAATCAGAATGAGGAGGCAATGCATGCCATGTGGAACCACAAGAAAACAATATTAGAAAATAGTATATACTCAAATTCTATGTCATGGGTACAGATTCTTGACTACCACAGATGTTCACAGAAAGGATGATCCAGTGGGGGTGTTTTGGACCTGAAACAGGTCTTGAGAAATGGATTTGCATAGACTAAGTAGGGAAAAGGGGAATGGGGAAGACATTCCAAAGTGGAGGAAGCATGAACCCCATGTCCAAAGTAGAAATGAGCATGGTAATGCATGTTTGAAAATCCTGGCCTATGACGTAGGTCTTCTTCAGGAAGAGATGGACAATTCAGTTGGAGAGGTATGAAGGAGCCTAAAAGCTAGAAAAAGAACTGTAGCTGTACTAGGTAGAAATTAGGATTAAGGAAGATACCCTTGTAATGGCATACTGGATGGAAGTTATCGAAAGCTATGTAGGGTCTGACATTGTACCCTACCCACAATCAAAAAAGTTAGCCCCATGCTAGGATGTTGGCAGAAGGCACAAGACTCCTGAGCAGAGACAAATGACTTTATTATCCATGGCACAGAGAGCAGCGTGAGTTTCAGTTTTACATCCATTCTCCTTGCTCCTCAGGTCCCATAGAGGTGACGCAGAGCGCAGGTGCTATCTACGTCATGGCTAAGGAACCCCAAGTCTGAGGAACTCAAATCTTTTATCATGGTCTGCAAGAACCCCTGCCTGACTTTTGCCTGGGGGCGGGGAGCAGCATATATTATTTTTAGTATGCTAGGCAATACAAAAACCCGTTCTGTTCTAGAGGGAGATAGTCAGAAAATCAAGCCATCTGTACCTTTGCCTGCAAGAGAAGCAACATGAGAAACCCATGAAAAATTGTTTCCCAGCAAAAATCATCCGAAAAATAGCAATGTGAGGATGAAGAGTTTGGGACAGTTCGTGTAAGTTCTGTAAGATCAGGGATCCTACCTGTTGCTATCGACTAAATGTTTATCCCTCCCACCCACCAGAGTCATATGTTGAAGCTCTAATCCCCAATGTGCTGGTATTTGGAGGTGGGGCCTTTGGGAGGTAATTAGGACCAAATTAGGGTTCTAGAACCCTCATGAATGGAATTAGTGAACTTCTAAGAGAAGATGATGATCTCTCCCTCTGCCAGAAGGAGGCTGTGTGCAAATCAGAGAGACGATCTTCAACAGACACTGAATCTGCTGGTACCCTGATCTTGGGCTTGCCAGCCTCCAGAACTGTGAGAAATAAATGTTTATTATTTAAGACCCCCCACCTATGGTAATTTGTTAAAGCGGTCCATGTTGACTAAGACACCTGTTGTCAGTCTTGTTCACTGTACGAGTCCTACAGACAAACATATAATAGGACTTAACAAATATTTACTGTCTAATAAATATTTAGTGTCTAACAATGTTTTAGTGTTTATTATATGCTAGGCCCAGTACTTATCACTCAACAAGTATTAACTCATTTAATCCTCATTACAATAGGTACTTTTATCATCCATTTTACAGACCGGATATACACATGCATACATGTAGATACAAACACAAGGAGAACTAGTAAACAAATTCAGCAAACTTGAAGGCTCTGAGATCAATATATAAAAATAAGTTGTATTTCTAATATGCCAGCAATGAACACTTCAAAAATGAAATTAAAAAAAAAACAATTCCAGGTGCCCATGGGTGGCTTAGTGGGTTAAGCATCTGACTTCGACTCAGGTCATGATCTCACAGTTCTTGAGTTTGGGCCCCACGTGGGGCTCTGTGCTGACAGCTCAGAGCCTGGAGCCTGCTCCAGATTTTGTGTCTCCCTCTCTCTCTTTTCCTCCCTCACTCACACTCTGTCTCTCAAAATTAAATAAAGATTAAAAAAAAACAATTCCATGTACAATACCAAAAATATTAAAACATTTAGGGACGGATTATTGATAAGACGGTATTACTCCACTTCAAACCCACTGATATAGCTAGTATGGTACCAAAAAGAAAGCCAAAACCAAGCAGGACAACAGAAAAGAACCAGTGTTGGCAAGGACGTGGAGAAATGGAAATTCTTGTGCACTGTTGGAAGGAATTTAAAATGGTGTAGCAGCTATGGAAAACAGTGCAGTGGTTCTTCAGAAATTCAAAATGGAATTACCCTATAATCCAGTCATTTCACTTCTGGATATATATCCCCCAAAGAACTGAAAGTAGGAAGTCAAAGAGACATTTGTACACCAATGGTCATAGCAGCCTTATTTACAATAACCTAAAGGTGGAAGCAACTCAAGTGTCCATCGACGGATAAAAAAGATGTGATACATGCATGCAGTGAAATATTTTTCAGTCTTAAAAAGGAAGGAAATTCTGACGCAAGTGACAACATGGCTGAACTTTCAGAACATTTTGTTGAGTGAAATAAGCCATTCATAGAGGGAAAAATGCTCAATGATTCCACTTACATGAGGTACCTAGAGTAGTCAAATTCATGGACACAGAAAGTAGAACGGGGCTGGGCAGAGAGAGGAAAGAGGAGTTATTGTTCGGTGGTTATGGATTTCAGTTTTAGAAGATGAAAAGAATTCTGAAGATGGATAGTGATGACGGCTGTACAGATATGTGAAAAACCAAGTGTGGTCTAGCCATTAATGGAATATTAGGCAGCCATTAAAAAAGAAGTATGGATACATGCTATCGCATGGATGAACCTTAAAAACGTTATACTAAGTGAAAGAATTCAGGCACAAAAGATCACGTAGAAATGTCCAGAAGAGTCAAATCCATAGAGACAGAATAAAGATTAATCAGTTGCCAGGGAATGAGGGGAGGAGGGAATTGAACAGTACATGATTTCTTTTTAGGGAGTTGGAAATGCTCTGCAATGAGACAGTGGTGATGGTTGTACAACACGGTGAATATACTGAAAATTACTACCTTGTATACTTTAAAATTGGTAAAAGGCTGAATTGTATGTTATGTGGATTTGAGCTCCATTTTTTAAAAAGGAATGAATCAAAAATGAGTGAATTCCCTTAAGTTTCACATCTGGGTAATGGAGAGAATAACTTCATTGACAAAGATGGGTTAGGAAGGGGACCCTGATACGTGAGGACAAATGGCAGATTTGCCTTTTTCTTTTTTCTTTTTTTTTTTTTTTTTTGGCTGAATAGTCAATGTTATCAAAATGCAGCAAATTATCTTCAGTAAAACAAATACAAAATGTACAATTTTCAAATTTTTTTAAAAAAATAATTCATCGTTAAGTTAGCTAACATACGGTGTATACAGTGTGCTCTTGGCTTTGGGAGTAGATTCCCATGATTCATCACTTACATGCAACACCCAGTGCTCATCCCAACATGTGCCCTCCTCAATGCCCATCATGCATTTTCCCCTCCCCGCCACGGCCCCCTTCAACCCTCAGTTTGTTCTCTGTACTTAAGAGACTCTTATGGTTTGCCTCCTCTCCATTTGTAACTTATTTTTTCCTTCCTTTCCCCTATGGTCTTCTGTTAAGTTTCTCAAATTCCACATAGGAGTGAAAATAAATCTGTCTTTCTCTGACTGATTTATTTCACTTCGCATAACATCCTCCAGTTCTATCCATGTTGTTGCAAATGGCAAGATTTCATTCTTTCTCATTGCCAAGTAGTATTCTATTGTATATACAAACCACATCTTTATCCATTCATCAGTTGATGGAGATTTGGGCTTTTTCCACAATCTGGCTATTGTTGATAGCACTGCTATAAACATTGGGGTACGTGTGCCCCTCTGAATCAACACCCCTGTATCCTTTGGATGAATTCCCAGTGGTGCTATTGCTGGGTCATAGGGTAATTCTATTTTTAATTTTTCGAGGAACCTCCACACTGTTTTCCAGAGTGGCTGCACCCATTTGCATTCCCACCAACAGTGTAAGAGGGTTCCCCTTTCTCCACGTCCTCAAGAGCATCTGTTGTTTCCCGAGTTGTTAATTTTAGCCACTCTGACTGGTGTGAGGTGGTATCTCAGTGTGGTTTTGATTTGTATTTCCCTGATGATGAGTGACGCTGAGCACTTTTCATGTGTGTTAGCCATCTGGATGTCTTCTTTGGAAAAGTATCTATTCATGTCTTCTGCTCATTTCTTCACTGAGTTATTTGTTTTTTCAGGTGTTGAGTTTGGTAAGTTCTTTATAGATTCTGGATACTAACCCTTTATCTGATATATCATTTGCAAATATCTTCTCCCATTTCAGGTTGCCTTTTAGTTTCGTTGATTGTTTCCTTTGCTGTGCAGAAGCCTTTTATCTTGATGAGGTCCCAGTAGTTAATTTTTGCTTTTATTTCCCTTGCCTTTGGAGATGTGTCGAGTAAGAAGTTGCTGCAGCTGAGGTTGTTGCCTTTAGCCTGCTGACTTCAAACTGAAGACTCCACATGTGGTTGGATATTACGACCTTTGATAGCGGTCTAATGAGGGCTCAGGGCTGGAAATAAGACTTGGGAACCTTCAGTATAGAATATGGTAGAGACTGGGAGAAAGAAGTACTCCCTAAGAAAAGGGTCTCTTCTTTGTAGTCTTAGAGACTATTCTCTCGAAGAAAACCCAATGCTTTAAAATAAACAAACCCTATCACCTTCTAAAATGGCCCACTCTGGGTTGGCAGGACGAATGATTATGTGAGAAAAGGGGCAATTCTATTTTTATTTGAAGCTCTCCAATCTGCACTAGGACCTCTTCCCCACTCCTTCTCGGTGCCGGGCCTGGTCTTTCAATGAGGAAAATCCACTTGTCTTTTCCTCTGAGCACTAAGCCACCAAGAAATGACTGTGTTTACATTTCGATGAGCACTCTCCAGTGGGAGTTTTAAGCAGAAGAGTGATTTTATCCAATTATGTTTCTCCACGATCACTCTGGTTATTGCGTAGAGAATAGACGGGAGAAGGAGTTTAGTTTGAGACCAGACAGTGTTGTTTTTCCATTTGGCAGAGAATCTCCTTGGAAATGGAATTCTTCAGTTTTTCTTCAAAATCAAATTCTTCTCTAATTGAAAGTTAAAAATGTATGTACACCTGAGTTCACACAGAACTTTCTTTTCTTTCTTTCTTTTCTTTCTTTCTTTTCTTTCTTTCTTTCTTTTCTTTCTTTCTTTTCTTTCTTTCTTTCTTTCTTTCTTTCTCTCTCTCTCTCTCTCTCTCTCTCTCTCTCTTTCTTTCTTTATAAATGTTTATTTTTGAGATAAAGAGAGAGTGCACATTGGGGAGGGGCAGTCAGAGAGGGAAACAGAGGATTCGAGGCTCTGCACTGACAGCAGGGAGCCCAACTCAGGGCTCGACCTGAGGTCGGGGCTCTCAGGTTAAACATGAGATCATGACCTGAGTCAAATTTGGCCACTTAACCGACTGAGTCACCCAGGTTCTCTCTCCCTCTCTTTCTTTCTCCCTTCCTCCCTTTCTTCCTTTCTTTCCTCTCTCCATTCCCTCCTTCCTTCTTTATTTCTTTTATTCACCAATAAAAATACCTATTAAAAACTACCTTTAACAGTTAGGTTACCAAAGAACTCATACCTCTGCTGTGATTGCGGTTAGCAGAATTTCTTTGGAAACATTCTAGATACTATAACCCAGTGGGGGAACCTACCAATAGACTTCTGATTTCAGTTTTCCGTTGCATTCCAAATTACAGTTTTGATGATTTCTTTGATTAAGAGAAAACTGAGTTCTTGAAGGCGCAGACACACAGCGCCACGGTTACTCACCTGGCATTTCAGAGGGCCAGATGGCCTTCTCCAAGGGCAAATCCCAGAAACTTTCATAGTGAAAGAATCAGAAAGCTGCAGGTAATACTTTGGTAAGATATTGTGGGAGTCAGTCCTGTTGTATCTCTGCAGGTCTGGTTAGCTCACCTGTAGGAGTAGTCAGAGAATTTCCCTAGAGACCTAGGAATTTAAAAGGATGCTCTCAGAGCTGCTAAAAACTCAGAAAAAAATTCTCATTTATTCTTTCATGTTCCATGATTACTGAAATAAATACACATTATCAATTTCAAATATAAGAACTGGTCTGGTTGAGGACCAAGGTGTCTGGTATCGTAAGTTTGAGCATGATCTCCGCACTGCTTTAAGTCAGATTTTCCCACCCTCGGGTGATTGTTCCAAAACTTCACTTCTGTCTTCAAACTCTCTGCCCAGCCCTCGACTTCCTCTCTCAATGGTGCCTAGCATTTCATCAAAGGAATGGAGGCCACCAGGCGGCTTCCTGCAGCTTCCGCCTCTTGCTCGGCATTGTCCTGCTACCCACGAGGAAGGGAGCCACGCAGGCACTTCTCCTTTATCTAACCTCTGTGCGCCAACCTCAAGTTCAACGGCTAGGTAAAGAAGGCGATGTTAGTGGTAACATAAACCTCTTCCATTAAAATTCACATCTTGCTTCTCCACTCCAACCATTTCTGCGGAAGGTTGTAGCCATTTTCCTGTCTCTTTCAATGTTGGCTCACCGAACTTCTCAACCTCCACCAGACCCAGGTTTATTGCAGTCCCTCACAGCTTCTGGAGATTCTCTTGACCTCTTCTGAGCTCTTCTCTTCTTGGGGTCTTAGGTTCTCAGGCTCTTTCATGTATCCCTGCCCTCCCTGCCCATCCCCCGGAGGCTGGGTCCCTTGGGGTTCTCCCTTAGCTCATTGCTTTTCTCTCTGTTTCCCCCTCCCGGTTATCTCATTTATTCGCGTGACTTTAACCAACTTGTGTGTGTGGATGCCCACTAAGCATCACCACGTGGAGATTCCATAAGGCACCTCAAACCTGGCAGGTCTCAAATTACCTCCTCCACACATTTATTCCTTCTTATTCAGTTTGCCTGCAAGTTATCTGCTGATTTCAGTTCTCCTGTCACTGTACCCGTCCGGATTCTGTTAGAGTGCTCATAGACGATTTCAGATCCCCTAAATGGACCTTGAGCTAAGAATAAGAATGGAAAGCTCTGAGCTCATCAGTTCCTTCTCTAAGTTCTCCAGCACGCTTAGAAGCAACCAATCACTCCTAGCGTAGCCAGCGTTGTCACTAAAATATCCTATGCCAGCGAACACTTGTTCACCCAAACCCTTGCCTTTTATGGCAGAAGTTGGCAAACCAAGCCCCCTGGACCAAATCTGGCTTGCTCTCTGTTATTGTAAATAAAGTTTGATCAGAACACACCCATCCTTATACTTACTGTCTAATGGCTGCTTTGAGCTACAACCACAGAGTTGAGTAGCTGTGGCTCGCAAAGCCTAAAGTATTTACCAAAGGTCCCTTTCCAGAAAAAGTTTTCCAACCCTTGTTCTATAGGCATTTGATTAAAGGAGGCAAGGTATGGCAATTTGTGTATCTGTTTTGCCACTGCCTGCTACATAGTACTAGCATCCTCTTTCCCGCTGGAAACAGGGCAATTATTAATACATTTAAATCAAACAAAATCAG
>PITB01037952.1:0-10443 GCA_004024585.1 Paradoxurus hermaphroditus | reverse complement strand
TTGTTCCTTTCTCTGGGGCCGGTCGTGAGGGTTCAGTCAGAGGCAGCGGCCCTGGGATGGGCGAAGCGAGAGGTGTCGGCCTCGCAGTGAGACGGCGGACTTGCCCCCTGAGCCACCGACCTCGCTCTGATGATGGCGTGGAGAACTTTCTGCTGGGTCTCCGGTACGTTTAAGTGCTTCGGTTATTCAGCGACACGGTTTTGCTTTGTTTTTACCCTTTCAGGCTAGTGACCTGCAACCATGCCTGCATATTGGCATCACCTGGGGAGTTTTTTGAAAAAATGTAAAAAAAATCCGATAAGCGGCCAGTGAAGCCGACTTCGACTCAGGTCATGATCTCGCAGTTCGTGGTTTCGAGCCCTGCGTCGGGCTCTGTGGTGACGGCTCAGAGCCTGGAGCTGCTTCGGATTCTGTCTGTCCCTCTCTCTCGGCCCCTCCCCTGCTCGTGCTCGCACTCTCTCTCTCGAAAATAAACATTAAAAACATGTTTTTAATGTAAAAATCTGCCTGGGTGTCCCCTTCTCTCACTACAGCATGATATATAATCTTTGTGGGTGTGGCCTGAGCACATGGATTCTTTGTTTTTATTTTTTTATTTTTATTTTTTAAATTTTTTTTGATTTTTTTTTTTAGCATTTATTTATTTTTGAGAGACGTAGAGACAGAGCATGAGCAGGGGAAGGGCAGAGAGAGAGGGAGACACAGAATCTGAAGCAGGCTCCAGGCTCTGAGCCACCAGCACAGAGCCCGACGCGGGGCTCGAACTCACAGACTGTGAGATCATGACCTGAGCCGAAGTCGATCGCTTAACCGACTGAGCCACCCAGGCGCCCCTGTTTTTATTTTTTAATTTACTTTTTAAAGTTTATTTTGAGAGAACGTGCACACAAATGGGGAGAGGGAGAGACAGAGAGAGAGAGAGAGAGAGAGAGAGAGAGAGAGAGAGAGAGAGAATCTCAAACAGGCTTTGTGCTGACAGAGTGGACCCCGACGTGGGGCTCGCTCTCACAAACCATGAGATCGTGCGTGGCCTGAGCTGAAATCAAGGGTCAGACGCTCCACCGATGGAGCCGCTCAGGCGTCCCTGGGCACAAGGACTTTTTAGCCTCCCCAAATGATTCTAAAGCCGAGAGCCCCTGTGTTAGACAGTCACGTGTGTTCTTTATTTTGCCGCCTCTCAGAAATCCATAGGAAACCCAAGATAGGTTATTGAAAGGTGCACCTAAGTTCTTAAAAGAAAATTTGTCTTACTATATCAACTTAGATCTACTCTCTTGGCTATTAGTTGAAGCGCGTCTGTCAGCTCCTCAGCCGAAAATCTCCACTGCCTTCCTTTGGGCTCCTCTAAACCCCTTCCGGCTTCAGGGCCTTCACACTTACTGTTCCCTCCCTTTGAACACTCTTCCCGGGTCTCGACGCGGCGGGTTCCCGGGACTGCACTCAGGGCCCCGCATAAATGTCGCCTCTTCCCAGACGCCTTCTCAGACCTTCTGGTCTCAAGTGGCCCTCTCCCCGGCCTCAGACCCTAGTGCTTTACCCTTCATTGCCGGAGCTCCTATAATTGCTGTTTGTTGACTTAGTGCCGGCTGCTCTGCTCTTCAGCGTTGGTCCTCGAGAGCCTCACGGTCATGTTCTGGGTCCCCAGGCCTGGCATGCGGGTAGCACCCGCCAAGTACTTCTGGAACGTAAATGGGGTTGAATGCGCATCTTTGGCGTTTGTCAGCCCCTTGAGCACAGGGCCGAGGCCTGTGTCCCTGTGAGGCCTCTTGCAGTGCCTGACACAGGAGCAGAGACACAAGTGGCATTGGTACTTCCATCCATCCGTCCATCTATCCGTCCACCCATCCGTCCGTCCATCCGTCCATCCATCCATCCATCCTCTCATCCATCCTCTCATCCATCCTCTCATCCATCCTCTCATTCATCCTCTCATCCATCCTCCCATCCATCCTCCCATCCATGCATCCATACATCCATACATCCATGCATCTATCCATCCATCCATCCATTCAGCCATCCATCCATCCATTCACCCATCCATCCACTGATCCATCCATGCATCCATCCATCCATCCGTCCGTTCATCCATCCGTCCATCCATCCTCCCATCCATCCTCTCATCCAACCTCCCATCCATCCTCCCATCCATCCTCCCATCCATCCTCCCATCCATCCATCCACCCACCCATCCATCCATTCACCCATCCATGCATCCATGCATCCACCGATCCATCCATCCATCCATCCATCCGTCCATCCATCCGTCCGTCCGTCCGTCCATCCATCCATCCGTCCATCTGTCCGTCCATCCATCCGTCCATCCATCCATCCATCTGTCCATCCGTCCATCCGTCAACTTGTTATACGGGTAAGCATCAGAATTGACCAGTCTATTGTAATTCTTCCTGACCATTTTTAAGGTCCTTGAACACTGCCTCGCAGGACCCCTTGCATTCATCTATGCTTTTTTCAAGCCCAGTGATTAGTTTTATGATTATCATTCTATATTCATGTTCTGTTACGTTGCTTATCTCTGTTTTCATCAATTATTGAGCTGTCACTGCTTCCTGTAGTTTCTTTTGAGGAGAATTCTTTGTTTCGTCATTTTGGCTAGGTGTGATTTGGATCGACCAGTCTGTTTTAGGATTGATTCTCTCCAGGTTATTCCACAGGGAAGAAGATATGAGGCGGGTTACAAAATGGCCATGTGCAATTTTTCTTTGGGCTCGTGTAAATACACTATGACAATATGTAAAAAGGTAGGGCCAAAGTCGAGTGGTAATATCTGGGTTTAAAGGATTGCCAGGAATTTCAAGTTCTTCTTTACGGTGGTTTTGTAGTTTGAAAAATTTCTGTAGTGAACACACATCTCCTGGAACCAGAAATACTAAATTTTAAAGGGGAGGTTTATATGTTCCGACGATTGAGGGGTACAGTAGTTTAAATACTCCAGGGGCGCCTGGGTGGCTCAGTCGGTTAAGCAACCAACATCGGCTCAGGTCTCGATCTCACTATTGGTGAGTTCTAGCCCTGCGTCGGGCTCTGTGCTGACAGCTCAGAGCCTGGAGCCTGCTTCGGATTCTGTGTCTCTCTCTCTCTCTGCCCCTCCCCCACTTGTACTCTGTCCCCCTCTCAAGAATAAACAAACGTTAAAATTAATTAATTAATTAATTAATTAGTTAATTAATTCTCTGGCTTGCAAAAGATAGGTAGGTGGGTGGCTAGATAGATTGATACGTATGCGTATATGTCTAAGGCCAACTTGCTAGCTCTAACTTAGACAAATTAACCTCTCCGAGCCTGTTTTTCCATCTGTTATTACTACTCGGGTACCAGGTGAGCCTCTTTGGAGGTACACTGCCTCACGTAACCCTGTAATTCCCCCAAATAACCTAGGAGGTAGACAGAAGCAGAAACTGAGGGAAGCGGACATTACCTTGCTGTGAATGGCTGTCATAGCTGTTCTGCAAAGCAGGTTCGAGCTCCCCGTCAGGAGGTCGTGCAGGAGCCCTATGAGGAAACAAAGGAATCGGTCATATAAAATTGGTCCTGGAGCAATTCTCAGGGAATCTCCTGCCCTCCAAGGGGCCCCAGGACTTCCTGGTGCTGTGAGTAAAAGGGTCCTGCCTTGGGCGCTCTGCCCTCCAGTGGCCGATGTGGGAAGTGCGTCTGTTGCAGGCCACAGAGCTCCTTGGTCGGGGGCAGGGTACAAAGAGCGCGGATTCAGTTAGGAAGTCTCCTCATTCAGTAGCAATGAGAGGCCATTGGTTCATCTCTCTCAGCCTCAGTTTCCTCAATACTTTGCCTTTGACCTGCCCTCAGCCCCCCGCATGCCTTGTGGGGACTGCCGCAGTGGTCTGCCTGCCCGCGTCCCTCCCATGAGCCATCGGTCATGTCCCCTCCCAGTCGTCGGGATAACCAGCAGATCTGATCGCCACTCTCACCTGTGAAGACCCTGTGGGGGTCCTCGTGGCCGGGCGAGAGACCTAACATTTACTAAAGGTCTGGCCCAAGCTGGAAGCTGGCCACTTAAGACTCCCTGTCTGCACCCCCCACCCTGCTAGTTAGCCTCATTTTGTGCCCCCTCTCCCTTGCGTAGACCCCAGAGGGCATCGAAAGTAGTGGGACCCGGTTGCGGAACTGACGTGCTAGGGAAGGCAACCACCCAGGGGCCAGCAGGTAGGACAGAATGTCCTGAGTGGGGGGGACTTTGCACCCGCTTTCCCCTCCTGGAACACCCTTCTTCTCTGTCTCCAGACGCACACCCACCCATACGGCCTTTGAGACGCCCCTGATCTCCCCTCTTCCTCAACACTGCCTGTCAGTGCCCCAGGCAGCGGGAGCTGCTCTCTCCTCTCCTGTCACCACTGTGTTGAAATCCCCACCGGCGACACAGGTTGTGCCGTGATCTTGCCGGTTCCCCCCCCCCACCCCGGGGGCTCCCCTGGGAGAAGACTGGCAGCTGCCCCAGGATGGAGCCTCCGGAGGAGTCGCTCCCCTGCCCCAGCAAGGTGCCCGGCACAGGACAGGCCGCAGTGTTTGTGAATGAATGAGTGGGAATGCTAAAGATGAAGCCAGCTTCCCAGGCAGGCAGACGGCCAGTGCCCGTGGCAGGGGTGGGGGTGGGAGACGGGGGTCTCCAGCCGCCCGCTCTTCATCTGCTCCCGGGTGACGGGTGACGGCTCTGAGCGCTGCCCAGGGCTGTGTCTGGCCGGACCCTTCTCGCACCTGCAGGACTGCAGGCTGAGAGCAGCTCTGAAATGCAAGCCAGAATCAGCCAGGGGCCAGCCGCCGAATGACTCCGGCTTGACTCCAGTGAGATACGAACCGAGTCAGCACCGAGCCAAATGAATTTCTGATTACCACGTGGGCATTGTGACTATTTCTGCCTCACTCACCCGGTGGTTTTCTGTTTTTTGGTTGTTTTTTTTTTTCCGCCCCCAACTCAAGCATGAAATACACTCTACAGTTCCTTAGCAGAGCCTGGCAGCGGGGCTTGGGGGAAAGTGACGTTGGAAATTACCAGCATAAGAAAGGAAACTGACAGGCCTCTTCAGGCAGAGGTTTTAGCCTCTCGTCTGTAATTAAAATTTACTTTACATTTCAGGGCTGCATTCATGAGATTGAAGGGAGGCCGGGACACTGTAGCATGATCGCATTTTAGAGCTGATGGGGGTTTTTTTCCCAGAGAAGTTTAATGGAGAGGGGGTTTTAAGGTCAGTTCGGATGTTTAAAAACATCCCCAGCATGTACACTGGGGGCCTGCCCTGGGTGGGGCGGGACTGGGAGGGTGATTCAAGTTAAATTGGGTGAGAAGCCTGCCTTTAAGCAGACAGCTGTAAACTAGGTATACAGAAAGGTAGAATGGTCTCACGGCCCTCTAGGAAAGGGCAGGGAGTTCGGAGCCCCAGCAGGTCAATCCTGGGTGGCTTCTTAGAGGAGGGTGGTGTTCTAGGTGGGCCTCGGAAAGACCATAGGCTTTTTTTTTTTTAATGTTTGTTTATTTTGAGAGCACGAGAGTACGATCTGGGGAAGGGCAGAGAGAGGGAGAGAGAGAATCTCAAGCAGGTTCTCCACTGTCAGCGCAGAGCCCGACACGGGGCTTGAACCCGCAAGATGTGAGATCATGACCTGAGCTGAAACCAGGGGTCAAATGCTCAGCCAACTGAGCCGCCCAGGCACCCCCACAAGGCTTTAAATATGAGTTACCTGGGGCTGGGGAAGGGCAGCCCAGGCAGAGGAAACATTGCAAACAACGGGTCTGATACCAGGGAGCCCTAGCTGGGCCAGGGTGGGACTGAGGAAGAGGGAGAGGGCAAGCTTGGGAAGGGAAGTTGGGAGGCAGGTAGTAGAGGGTTGACAGTCCCTCTCACAGCAATGGCTGGCCTTAGGGTGGAAGAGCTATTGTCACTGGGGCTGTGGGAACAGCAGTAGACGTGAACCTGCCCGCTGGGGCATGGCGGGTGTACGTTCCTACTCCCTGAGCTCAGAAGGCACTTCATGGGGGCCGGTTACTTTGCATCGGCGGGGTGCAAAGAAAGGCGACATCTAGCTCTGTGTACCTCCACCCTCCCCCGCCCCCTGCAACTCCTGTCTGCTGTTCAAAGCCTGACTCAGACTGAGCAGCATAGGAGCAGAGTAGCATTTGAGAGACCGCGCTTGGCGGGGCGCACTGACGGCGGCCGAATTCCAGCTCTTGCTTCCGATAGCTGTGTGATTTCATGACTTACCCTCTCTGAGCCTCCATCCCGCATCTGCAAGGTAATGGCCCAGAGTAGCTGGGATGGGTCCTAAGCGCTGAGGTGTTCTGAGCATCCTGTGACACTTAGAAGAACCACGCCTGACAAACCGCAAGTGCCCGACAAGCGTAGACTGCGGGTGTGGGGGTCACGCCCCCGCTCTCAGCGTCTCCGCTGAGACCTGGCGCCTCCCACGCACTCCCAGGCAGTGTCTTAAGGAACACCTGGAGGGATCTGCCAGGTCGTTCCCTCACCTAAGAGGGGAAGCGAGCTCAGCAGGAGGCGACTCGGTCATTGTCGCACAGCCCCGTTGAGATGCTTTTGGTGATGGCTCAGCTCCCAAGGCTGCTTAGCAACAGAGATGGGCCCTCGTCCAAGGTTCCAGGTGAGCTGACACCACGTCCTCTGGGTGCGGATCTGTCTCCGGGTCACTCTGAGCTGGGATGTCTCAAGTGTGGTGTCTGCCCATCCCGGGTCCCTTTCTCCCAGCCCTCCATGCTTTGCTTTGCCTTTTTTTTTTTTTTTTTTTTTTTTTAGCATTTATTTATTTTTGAGAGACAGAGACAGCACAAGCAGGGGAAGGGCAGAGAGGGAGGGAGACACAGAATCCGAAGCAGGCTCCAGGCTGCACAGAGCCCAATGTGGGGCTCAAACCCACAAACCGTGAGATCATGACCTGAGCCGAAGTCGGACGCTTAACCGACTGAGCCTCCCAGATGCCCCCCTCCATGCTTTTCTTGAACTCGATGTCCCACCTCGCTGGATGCGTGGGGAGAGGTGAGGGGGCTGGGTACCCTCTGCCACAGAACAGGTGAGCAGTTATGGGGGAGAAGGACCTTCCAGAGGGCTGGGCTCTGGGAGCTCCAATCCTGTGCCCTCCATGGCCTCAAGGCAGCTGCCCATCTGGTGAGGGTCTGGGGCCCTGCACTGAGGTGGGGGTGCAGGCTTCCGAAAGACCTATGGGATCCCTCAGAGGGGGAATTTTCAGACTCTAGCCCCCCATTCTTAGAACCTGAAAGTAGGTGTGTTTCTCAAAATAGTTTCCTCTTTCCCCACTGGTAGATGTTTCTAGGGCACGTTTGGGGGATGCAAGGGGACCTTCCAGGGAATGCTCTACGTGGACTGTTGGGGCGAACACCGCGGTGCCATTGGGGAGAGACAGGCCTGGGATCGACTTCCGTAACCTTGGCAAGTCACCCGCGCCGTGTCTTGGTTTTCTCATCTGTAAAATGGGACCCTGACGGACCCGCCTTCCCAGGCCACAGAGCAGATTAACTGAATGTACATAAAACACTTAGCGCTCCTTCCTTCCGTGATTTCCCAGAGGCGGGGGTGTGGGGGGTTTGGGGGGGGAGGGTGCAGCCGCGAGCAAGACAGCCGCTGCTCCCAGAGTCTACTTTCCTGGGGAACGGGAGAGCTTTTAGCACAAAGCCCTCAGATGATACACACTACCTGCCGTTAACCAGAATTAGTATTATTTAAAGCCAACCTCCCTCTCCCCTCACCTGCCACCCCCCCCCCCCAAAAGGCAGTTAAACCACAAAAGTCCGAGAAGAACGTAGTCCCCAGCAACGTGGTCCATCCCATTAAAGAGTTTGTCTGAGGTTTCCGTTAATCCGTGTTTAACATATAAGCAGATTATCTGAGCAGAACTAGGATTTGGTGCAGGACGATTTGCCTGTCCCTGGCCTGGGCTGCTGGCCTGCGACCCTGCCGTTGAGGCTATGTCTGTTCCTTGTGTCGAAATTCCGGGAGGTCCGCGGTGGGGAGGTGTGGACAGAGGGAGCGGGCTTCTATGGCTGGAAAAACGTGTTCTCGAAGACCTCAAGGGTGCTTCCACCTTGACATCCAAGAGGCTCCTGCAACCTGGCTCTCCTCTGCCCCCCCCCCTCCGTCTCCCCCCACTCCCTCAGCCCGCCCAGCCCCTGTCCTGTAGACCCACCTCCGCCAGCATCCCGCTGTCCTAAGGGAGGGGTCTAAGGGAGGAAATGAAACAGCAGGAGGTGCGGGGACCCAGGGACAGCCGGGCAGGGGTGCGGTGGGAGGGTGTGCCTCTGGAGAGGACGCTTTTTATCACTATGTTTAAAATTGGGGCGCCTGGGTGGCTCAGTTGGTTAAGCGGCCGACTTCGGCTCAGGTCCTGATCTCACAGTCTGTGAGTTTGAGCCCCGCATCGGGCTCTGTGCTGATGGCTCAGAGCCTGGAGCCTGCTTCGGATTCTGTGTCTGCCTCTCTCTCTCTGCCCATCCCCTGCTCATGCTCTGTCTCTCTGTCTCTCAAAAATAAATGTTAGAAAAAAAAAAGAAAAAAAAATCACTTTAAAATTGCTGGCCGGAGGTAACCATGAATAGTGCAACTTGTATTATTATTTTGTTTTAAGTTTATTTATTTTGAGAGACAGAGAGAGAGAGAGAGAGCACGAGTTGGTTACGGGCAGAGAGAGAGGGGGTAGAGAGAATCGCAAGCAGGCGCTGCACTATCAGCACAGAGCCCCACACAAGGCTTGAACTCACAAACTGTGAGATCCCGACCTGAGTGGAAACCAAGACTCGGATGTCCAACCGACTGAGCCCCCCAGGCGCCCTGACTCATATTATTTTTTTACTTTGGGAAATATACATAACATACAACGTTTTGACCGTTTTTGAGCATACGGGTCAGCGGTGTTAAGGGCATTCGGACGTTGTTGTAAAGCCACCACGGCCATCCGTTGGCAGAACTTTCTCGTCTTCCTGGACGAAACTCTATTCCCCTTTCATGCGAACTCTCCCCTCGCGCCCAGCCCCAGCCCTGGGCAGCCACCCTTCTACTTCCCGTCTCTCTGGATCGGGCGACTCCAGGTCCCTCCGGGAAGCGGGAGCGCCTTCGGGGTTCACCTGCGTCGTAGCGCACGGCCCGTGTCACTCTCGTCGAGGCCGGGCGATCTCGGGTGCGCGTGCACCCCGCGCCGTGTTGGCCCGTTCGTTCACACGCGGACACTAGGGTGGCCGCCCCTCTCGGCCCTTGTGACTAACGCTGCCTCGCACACGGGCGCACGCTCTCTGCGTGAGTCCTCGCCTTCTGTTCTTTGGCGTGTGCGCCCGGACGTGGGATTCCTGGATTCAGCGGTAGCCCCCTGTTTCATGTTTTTGGGGAGCTGCCGAACTAGTTTTAAACTATACAGACAGGGCATCCCTTTATTGGGACCCCACTTCGGTGCCCCCCTTCCTGTACTGTTTTCCTTTATGGTTGCCTGATAAAAGCTTGAGAACGGCCTCAGAAGGACTTGTGTGTGTGACATTTAGGTCTGGGGTATAAAGTGCCTCCTGGGGGGGGGGTCCCTGTCCTGAGAGATGGGTTCCCCTGGACTCACTAGTGAGGGCTGTGGTTCTGCGGCCGCGGGGGCCCAGGCAGGTTTCCCAATTGTGTCCTCCTTGGTTCTCGGAGCCTCCAAGGCCTGGCTTCTGACTTCACTGGAGAGAGCCCGGGGGCATCGATCGGGGACTCCCGTCCTCGGGCCCAGGCTCCACCTGGGGGGCCAGATTGCCCCTCCCTCTTAGTGTCATGAGCAGCGATGCCGGTGCCCCCCCGTTTCCCTCCTGGTACCCAGGGGAGAGGGAACACCGGACGTGTCCATGCCCGTCTGCTTGTCTGGAGTGGTAGGTGCCAATTCTGGGTGACGGGTCTATGGCTCGCCCTGTCCACCCTGAGGGCCGCCTGGACGTCTGCACGTGGAGCAGAGAACAGACTCATCCAGATTCTGTATCGAGTTTGCTTTACAAAGGCAACTTACTGGGGCGCCCGGGGGGCTCAGTCGGTTACACATCTGACTTCGGCTCAGGTCATGATCTCGAGGGTCACGAGTTCGAGCCATGCGTCGGGCTCTGCGCTGACAGCTCAGAGCCTGGAGCCTGCTTCCGATTCTGTGTCTCCCTCTCTCTCTGCCCACCTCCCCCCTCAAAAATAAATAAACATTTTTTTAAAATTATTAAAAAAAAAAAAAAAGCTCAGCCTTTCTCCCCACCCCGCTCCTGGAAGAAAGCCTTTCTGAGCTCTTCTGTTCTGACACGTCCCCTGCGTTCTTTTATTAAGTGTTCAACACGTGTGCCGTGGGTACCGTTATCCCCACTTAACAGGCGAGCAGCGGAGCCTTGACGTTTCGTCAGGCAAGTGGCTCGGCTGGGATCTGGACCAGGTCTGGTTCCCGGAGTGTCGCTCCGCACCC
>PITB01037951.1:0-10429 GCA_004024585.1 Paradoxurus hermaphroditus | reverse complement strand
GTTTATTTTTTCATCTTAACACTGCTTGACCCCAGACCCTGGCCCTGGTCCTTGGGCTTAGAGACACTCAAAATGGTCTTATTTTCCCCCAGTAACAGTGAATGAAACGGGGCCCCTTAAATAACACAAAACAGGCAGTTTTAAGCATCACGCATCATATGGGAAAGGGTGTGTTTTCTGCTTGTTCACGAAACAAGTGTCTGCTGACATCCCTTCCTTCAGAGGGAATACCTCTCCCTCATTCCTCTGGTCGGTCAACCATTGCCTCCTTCACCAGGGGCCACTGGGGTGGGCATGTGACCCTCGTTGAGCCAATCATAGCACCACATCCTTTGGACCACTGACTGGTCCATATGTGGGGATAGGACCCAAGGAGGGTCAACGAGAATCCTTCCATGAGATCTGCGTGCAGACACAAAGACAGGTTGTGAGTCCTTTTGGCTCGCAAGCAAGGAGCCACCCTTCCCACCAACTCGAGAGATCTTGCCTCAGAAGGAAGCCACAGACATAGGGCCCGGAGCTGGAGAAAAAGAGACAGCGTGCCAACTTCGGTGTTTTAACCCCTGGATGCAGTGGTGCTGAAACCCAGACCCGTTCTAGAACATTTCATTTACGGGAGTCGATAAATTATTTTTCCCCCCCTTAAGGTTGTTTGAATTGGGCTTATAGACCAAAGAATCCAGACAAATACGGTCTGTTCATTTCAGTTTGTGTGTTTCCTATGTGTATTTCACCTTATCACACTGACTATTTTTCAGAGTCCACAAAATGTGTTCTGCCCGTCCTCGGACGCAGGGCACCAAGACCCAGCATACAAATCAGGAGGGAAAGATTTAGAAAAGCCAGCGTTTGTCCTCAGGGACATTCTAATACAAGTGAAGGGTTAGGGGAAGGAAAGAATTTCACAACCCGTATTTTTAAATTATCTCCTAGGTACCAGATGTTTTCACATGTAATTGTAGTTCATCGTCCCCAACCCTAAAAATAAGGTCATATATGTACTTTACAGATAAAATCATAGTTCAGAGAGGTTAAACAACTTGCCCGAACTACCCAGCTATTAAGAGACAGAGAAAGCTTTTAAACTCGGGCCTCTGATTCCAAGCTTGGTGGCCTTGCCACAGCATAAGCCTGCCTCTTACACGGGAGATAAGACAAGATCAAAGCTAGGATAAGGAAAATAGAGGAATTCGTTCGTCGATCCATCCAACAAATTCTTATTCAGTGCGAAAATCCTTATTAAACCAGGATACACTACGTACATGGAAAATACTATCGACATGCGCGAGGCCCCACCCTAGGCACTATGGCAGGAGAGAATACAAATGAGTAACGCAGCCTTTTGCTCGGGGGCATACGATAAAATAGACCCAGAAATACTACATGGCAAAGTATGATTAATGGCATAAGAGAGGTTCAAAGTGCTTTGAGAGTTCTGAGCAGGAAATGTTCACATCTGATTGAGGGAGCCGGAAAGGTTTCATCAAAAAAAAGTATATTAGGTAAGCGCAAATGAATGTACTGCTAATGACGTGTTTACCCAGGTGCCGAGGGGATTTTGGAAAGACTTGGAAATAAACATGAAAAAGAAAAGGAAGAAGGAAGGAAGGGAGAGAGAGAGAGAGAGAGAGAGAGAGAGAAAGGAGGGAGGGAGGGAGGATGGAGGGAGGAAAGAGGGGGAATAGGGAAGGGAAGAGAAGAGAAGAAAGGGAAAGGAGACAAGAAAGGGAGAGAGACACGGAGGGATAAGAAAGGAGGCAAGCAGCCAGCCACGCCGTGGCAGCGTGGCCGTGGGGCTGTGGCCTAGGTAGCGGGCCACGGAATGGGTGCTCTAACCTTTGGCTCCACACACCCTTCTTTAGGGCGAGCAGCCCTCCGAATGACTCACTCATCCATTTTACTTATCACTGCAAAATCATTTAAATTATTACTTCATCCAGTAACCCCCGTGTCTGAGATCAGAAGGAACCTTGTAATTTAAAAATTCTAGAGGTTTTTAACTTAAGTGGGAATAAGAATCACCGGGGGAGCTTGCTCGGATGCAGACCCCTGGGCCTTCTCTCCAAAGATTCATTTTCGGTAGTACTAGTTTGAGTCTAGGGAATTTTTTTTTTTTTTCGTTTAAATCCAAGTCAGGTAACATACAGTATAATAATGGTTTCAGGAGAAGAATTTAGTGATTTATCACTTACATATAACACCCAGTGCTCATTCCAACAAGTGTCCTCCTTCACGCCCCTTACCCATTTAGCCCATACCGCACCCCCTACCCCTCCAGCAACCCTCAGTTTGTTCTGTGTATTTAAGAGTCTCTTATGGGGCGCCTGGGTGGCTCAGTCGGTTGAGCGTCCGACTTCGGCTCAGGTCATGATCTCGCGGTCTGTGAGTTTGAGCCTGGCGTCGGGCTCTGTGCTGACAGCTCAGAGCCTGGAGCCTGCTTCAGATTCTGTGTCTCCCTCTCTCTCTTCCCCTCCCCTCTGTCTCTCTCTGTCTCAAAAATAAAAAAATAAACATTAAAAAAAAAAAAGAATCTCTTATGGTTTGTCTCCCTCTCTGTTTTTATCTTATTTTTCCTTCTTTTGCCCTATGTTATCTGTTTTGTTTCTTAAATTCCACATACAAGTGAAATCATATGATATTTGTCTTTCTCTGATTGACTTATTTCGCTTAGCGTAATACATTCTAGTTCCGCCCATGTTGTTGCAAACGGCAAGATTTCATTCTTTTTGATTGCCGAGTAATATTCCATTGTATATATATACCACATCTTCTTTATTCATTCATCAGTCGATGGACATTTGGGCTCTTTCCATAATTTGGCTATTGTCGATAATGCTGCTATAAACATTGGGGCGCATGTGCCCCTTCAGATCAGCATTTTGTATCCTTTGGATAAATACTAGCAGTGCAATTCCTAGGTCACAGGGTAGCTCTCTTTTTAATTTTTTAAGGAATCTGTATGCCATTTTCCAGAGTGGCTGCACCATTTTGCATTCCTACCAGCAGTACACATCTTTGCCAGCATCTGTTGTTTCCTGAGTTATTAATTCTGACAGGTGTGAGGTAGTATCTCATTGTGGTTTTGATTTGTATTTGCTGGATGATGAGTGATGTTGAGCATCTTTTCACGTGTCCGTTAACCATCTGGTTGTCTTCTTTGGTGAAGTGTCTGTTCATATCTTTTGCCCATTTCTTCACTGGATTATTTGGTTTTGGGATGTTGAGTTTGAGTAGTTCTTTGTAGATTTTGGATACTAACCCTTTATCCAATATGTCATTTGCAGATATCTTCTCCCATTCCATCAGTTGCCTTTTAGTTTTGTTGATTGTTTCCTTTGCAGTACAGAAGTTTTTTTCTTGCCGAGGTCCAAATACTTCATTTTGTTTGTTTGTTAGTTTCCCTTGCCTCCAGAGGCATGCCTAGTAAGAGGTTGCTGTGGCCGAGGTCAAAGAGCTTGTTGCCTGTTTTCTCCTCTAGGATTTTGATGGTTTCCTGTCTTACATTTAAGTCTTCCATTCATGTTGAATATATTTTTGTGTATGGTGTAAGAAAGTGGTCCCGTTTCATTCTTAAAAGTCACTTAGGTGAATCTGATGCAAGTGTTCTGAGGCCCACACTTTGAGAAACAGTCAGCCTAACTGTATTGTCTCACAGTAAAGGAGGCCCAAAGAGGTCAAAAGACTTGTTCGAGGTCATGCAGCTATATAGTGAAAGATCTAGCCCCAGAACTCAAATCTATGGACTCCTAATCCATTGGGTTTTCGTTTTTTTTTCCCACTAGTCTTACTAGCTGTACAGCTCAGACTGTGCCCTGCATGTTGATAATGCAGGAAGGTAGATCAGCCCTCAGCTTCCAGAACATCCATACAGACCACGCTCTGAGAATCACAGTTCTGAAGCACCCCAGGGTGCAAGGTTTCAAAGCTTGCTACCCAGATTCAAGTGTTAGCTTGCAAATAGTCAGCACTGAATAAATATTTGTTTACTTGATAAATCACTAGCTGGAATACAAAAAAAAAAAGAAAAAAGAAAAAAGGAGGTTTCAGTGAATCTACAGGTAAAAGAATAAGACCTTTCTCAGGCACCTTCTTATAGCATCTCCTCTCCATAAGGTTGCCCTTGATTCAACCCAACGTGTTGAGTATTTATTTAAACAACTTCTATTTTCAAAACCCTGTGCCTTGTGCTTAAGAGATACAAGAATAAAAATCTACTTGTCTATTCTGACGAGTGCCGTAAGAGTCACACATTGTAGGGGTTCAAAAAATAAATATTTATCTATTCGGAGAAATCAGACTATATCCTATTGAGATGTCTTTTGAGATGAGTCTTAAAGGATAAGCAGTATTTCAATGGGTGAAATATGAAGGGAAAGTGATCCAGGTGGGCCCGGCAAGATGTGAAAGAAAAACTAAATAACTCACTTCGGCAGTAGCTTGGGAACGAATGAAAAAGGAATGGGCTTACAAGATCAGAAAGATCAGGAAAGATGCCGCCGTGGAACACTTACAGATTTAGGATGGGAAGTTTGGACTAAATCTGAAACACTGAGAAATCATTGAAAATGTTTGATTGCTTTGGTGTTTTAGGGAGACGTTTCTGATAAAGGTGTCGTGTAGGGTGGTCAGAAGCTGGGAAAGCCAGGAGGCAGGAAGACCACCGGGGAAGAGAGTCCACTTGAGAGAGATGTAATGAAGGTGAGGATGCGACCAAAGGCAAAAGTGACCAGAACAGTTGATTGTCTGTGGTATGAAAAGCAGAGGAGCACGTGGATGACTCTAAAGTTTCAAAGTTGGGCAACTACGAAGACCTGGGGAAGCAGGGAAGTCAAGTTGATTTGGCTTGGGTAGTGGTGAAAGCGTGGTGTTAAATGCTAAGATGAAAGTTTCATAGACACATACAGCTACTTATCAAAAGCTGGCCACGCTGGAGCTGGAGATGGGGAGACGGGGGTTAGCGAGGGATGGGATCCTCCACATAGATGTGACCATGGAAGGTGCTAGGCTGGGTGAGAGCCATGAGATAAAAAGTATAAGGGGAGAATAGTGAAGAGGGCTATAATGGTTACAAGTTTCAACGGCAAGTAACAGAAAGCCCTAACCATTGTGATTTAAATAATACAAGGAATTTATTGACTCGTGTCACGGAAAAATCCTAGCTTCTGACCACCGTACACAATCAGGGATCCGGATTCGTTATGCTTCAGCTCTCTAAACTCTAATCTATTCTGTGTTTCGACTTCCTCTTCATACTAGATTGCCTCAAGGTTGTAAGATGGTGGCCAACAGCATTAGCGATTAGATTTATATGCTTTATCATCTATACCCAAGAGGAGAGAAAGAACTGGCTTCCCTCAACTATGAAACAAAAGTCTCGAGCTTTGCTCTCACCCAACACCATAGGTCACCTGTAAATGTCACACGTTGATAGCTCTGGGCTGCTTTCCCTTGAACCATCACTGTGGTAGGAAGAATTGGCTTATACTCGCGGCCTTAGATCAGTCATCACTTACCACTAGGGCTGGGTGTGGGCTCAAGGCCACCCAGTTCTCCTGGCTGCCACAGAGTGGGTGGTAGAGGTAATTTAAAGTTCCCTCAAAGATTCAAGAACAGATTCTTCTCGAGCTACGTTGGTAGGAGAGAAGGAGCTCGAAGGAAACTGCGCTGCCATGAAACCCCAGAGAGGGGATCATTTCAAAGGGGACACAATAGTCAACAAGGCGGTGGGGATGATGACTGAGAAAAAGTCACTTGCCCGGGTGACTAAGAAAAGTATTGGGAGCCTTGAGATGGCGGCTTCAGTTGAGCATTGGTCATCAGGGAAAGAACAAAAGGCTGAGAAGGAAGGGGTGGGTGAGAAGGTGATGTGGAGATCATTCCCTCCTCAGAGTGATGGATGACGACAGAAGAAGAGAATAGTTCGGGAGAGAAGAGAAAATTGCTTGTGTTTTTAGGAAAAGGTATTTGCAGGCTGTGGAGAAAGAGCGGGAGAGACACAGATGATGGAAGAGTGGAAAGGCGAGCACAGCATGGCTTTGAAGAGACAGGAGGGAACGAGGTCAATGATGCAGGCAGTGAGGTTTGTTTGGAGAGGAAATGGGGCACCTCTTCCTCAGAGATCAGCCTCAGCGGGGAGCCAGGCAGGAAGTTGAAGAAACTCAGGGACACACGCCTATAAAGTCACCTCTGGAGGGTGAGGGTGACTGGACGCCCCGGCCGGGCCCGAAAGATGTGGAACCACCTGCAGGAATTCATTAGGAGGCTACGAGAAGACGAATAAAAAGACCGGAGAATTGTGAATTCGTAGTCTTCCGGGAGACCAGTCTGGCACCTTGCAACAAAGGCCATGAAAGTGTTTCTAGCCTTTGACCCCAAAATCTCTCTTCTGGGAGGTTATACCATGAAAATAACTGAAAAGGAAATATAAGCTATTTGCAAAGAGATGTTTATTGCTGCCCTGTTCATAATAGGAGAATCCTGGAAACCACCCAAATGCTCCACAATCGGGGAATGGTCACGTAAACGATGGAACATTAATATGATGGAATATTATATAACCATTTCTGATGATAAATAGGAGGTCTCTGTCGATACGTGAGAAAGCGTACACAGAAAAACGTTAGGCGAACAAGGTGGAGCATGAAATGGGCTGGATAAGTTGATTTCTACCCTCAGAAAATGATGCTCATTCAACGCTGTGGTTCATAAAAGGTCACTGAACTATGCAAACAGTTGGTGTGAGGAGGTGAAGAGATTTTTTTTCCCGTTTATAAAATGGTTTAAATACACATTTTTTTAAAAAGCTGTCAAGCAGCCGACGCCAGCCAGCGTGCATTTGTAGTAATGCTGATACGCAGGGCTCTTGGGCAATCTCCTTTTGCAGAGAAAGAAAGAGCGAGAGCCATTCGGAACCAAAGTCTGGGAGGGCGGTAGGTCAGGAAGGCAGGGGGCGGGTGACCGAGGCAAGAGATGACCAAGTTCTTCGCTGAAATCGCTCATCGGGGTGCGGGCTTTGTAGGGAGGGGAGCAAAGACAGAAGAGCTGAGAGCCCTCGGGCGGTGGGAGGCATGGGAGGGAGACTGAAGACACCCAGGAGGGAAGGGCTGTGCTGATGGAAGAGAGTAGGTGGGCGGTTTGGGGTCCTTGGGGGGCCTTGCAGAATGGGGGGCCGTGGGATGATGAGAAGAGAAGAACTGACTGAGGTGTGGTTGAGAGGGAGGGTGGAGAGAGGCTCCTGGAGTGGAAGAGCTAGAAGGACAGCGGTGTGAGATAAACAGGTCTGGAGGGAACAGAAAATTATAAGGAACACAACGGGCACCCATCCGTTTATTCGCCCACCAAATACTTAGGGAGCTTCAGCCTGTGCCAGGCACGAGGGAGCCAACCGTGAACAAAGCGGTGTGATTCGCCGCACCTCGGCTGCGCCCCGCAGGGTGGTCCCGAACCGCACTTCCTCTTACCGCGGATCCTACCGTCTGATTGGTAGTTAGTGACTTTGGGTTAAGAGAATATAGAAATGAGATGAATTCTGTGGGTCTTTTAAAGCGGGGTCCATCCGGTTTGCTGGAGGCGTGGACACACGCCAGGTTATCAGGGCTCACTGACCTTCCCTGAAGCAACTGGGGAGTTGCTACCCCAAGGAGGTGGGCACGGCAGAGGTGGAGAGTCAGGGTGAGCGAGGAGAGGAGAGGAGACACCATCCTTTCTAGAACCAGAGGGAGCGACACGAAGACCGACTTCATATACAGGAAGATATATAGAGATAGAGAGTGGGGTGTCCGGGAGTGCATTCACAGAAATCATTCATGTGACCCCTTACCGGGCATCTACCTGGGCGCACAGGTCTGTTCTGGGAATTGTGGGGTCTACAGAGATGAAAAAAACCTCACTACTATTCTCAAAACACTTAGAAAGCTGTAGAATCGGGGTCGGTCTTGAAAACTAGGGCTGAGGAGGAGAGGAGCCACTCCTGAATCCTCCAGAGAAGGAAGAGGCTGTGACAGGGCCCAGGGCTCTGTCCCCCACCAGAGTTACCTGAAACCGGGGCCGCGAGTGAGGACACTGCCCCGTACAGGTTTTCCAGGCCTTGGCCGGAGGCTAGAGGAACACGGGGGTGGGATGCTGCAGGGAGAGAAGCTGAGATGCTGGCTGCACGGCAGGGCTGGGGAGGGAGAGTGAAGGCGGTTAAGTGATGGGGGCCGGTTCCGGGAAGGTGACAAAGATCCTTCTCTAGGGCCTTGCCTTGTCTGGCTCTGAAGGTATGATGCCCTGAAGGCAGGGAAAGCCTGAGCACGGAGGGCCGGATTGATGGGATCTGGCTCAGGAGCCAGACATCAGCACAGTCCACCTAAGAGGCTACTGGCGCCAGAGGCGGGGTGTGGGTGGTCATTTAGTCAGTCAACAAACATTTGCCAAGCTCAGATAGTCCTGGTTTCTAATTTTTTCTCTGCCATCTACTAACCATACATCCTTGGACAGATCACTCTACGTCTCCAAGTTCTCAATAATGCATACGAAGGAACTTCAGAGTGCCGAATAAGCCATCAGTACATGCTAGCTAGTATTTTTATTAAGAACTATGTCTAGTTCTGTGAGGGAGGCAAAGAGGAGCAAGATACAGCCCCCCTCTCCCTTCCTGCTAGAACTTCCTGTAATGAGGAGAGACAGATAGAAACAAGGGATTACAAACAACTAGAATATAGTGCAGTAATTGTTAAAACAGGAGCATGCCTGCTATGGGAGCCTGGAGGAAGAAATAATTAGTTCCGCCTGGAGAGGTCAGGGAAGGCTTCCCAGAGGAGGAGACATTTGAGCTGGGCCACGAAGCGGATCACCTGGCGGGGAAGAGGGAGCAAGGCATTACCGGCAGAGCGACCGCCTTGAGCAAAAGCAGGCAGGCGTGCAAGGGCAGCGTGGGTTCGGGGAATGCGAGCAGCCTGGCAGGGCGAGGGGGGCAGAGAGCTGGAGGGCCGCCTGGGGCCGTTACCGGAAGAGCCTTGGGCTGAGGGCCTGGGCTCAGGCAGGGAGATGGACTCCTGCCGCAGCGGGCAATTTCTGAGACTTTGTCAGCAAGGGAGTGAGAGGTCTCTGGAGGGACAGGGGACAGAAGGAAGAAGTTGAGAGCAGGTGCAGGGACGCCAGCAGGAGCCCGAGGCTCAGCTCGGATCCTGCCCCCTGCTGCCACGCCTCGGCTCTCCCCCAAACTTGTCTCCATGTCTCGCCTAGGGATCCTGTCATCGTTGTACCCATACGGCCAGGGCCTGCCGCCGCCGCCGCCGCCGCCCACCCATTCCCTGCAGCAGGCGACAGTCCCCCTTGCGAATACGGTGCCAAGACACTGCGGGTCCAGAGTCCTTATCCTGCCATTCCGGGGGGTGCTCTGTGAACCCCGCGCCAGTTTGGGGACCATCAGGAGGCAGCCTTGGACTCTTTCACAGGAAGAGTAAAAGGACATTCCCCACCTGTTAAGTTGATTTCCTTTTCAAAAAGAGAGAGCTTTGCTGATGAAGAGCGATAAGTGTCTTTCACTGGTGAGGAAAGGATTTTAATAACGTCTGCTGATGACTCTTGCCCTGCTCCATCGAGATACAGAGAGTCATTCTTCTTTCCCTTAATAACCCGGCTTGACTGCACCGGAGTGGGGGGGGAGCCAGCTCTGGCCTCTCCCTCTTCCCTGCCCCAGCGACACGCAGCTCTGCGCCCCCAGCTCCTCTGTCCCTCCGTCTCCCTCTCTTTCCTGCAGCCAGATTCCACTTCCCTTTTCTTCCCTCCTCTGCCTCTCATTTGTCTGAGTCAGGAGGCTGGGAGACACCTTACTAACAAGGAACTCGCTCCGAAGAGATGAACGAGCCGGCCAGTGGGGTAGTGAGCTCCCCATCACTTTGGCAGTGATCACATAGGCTGGAGTTCTTGCCAAGGAGATTCACGTTAGCAGATAAAATGGGGTTCTCAGACTTCAGTGTACTCTGCAATCACCTGTGGAGCTTATTAAAAACATAGTTCCAGGGGGCGCCTGGGGGGCTCAGTCGGTTGAGCGTCCAACTTCGGCTCAGGTCATGATCTCGAAGTTTGTGAGTTCGAGCCCCGCGTCGGGCTCTGTGCTGACAGCTCAGAGCCTGGAGCCTGCTTCGGATTCTGGGTCTCCCTCCTCTCTCTGCCCCTCCCCCGGCTCGTGCTCTGTCTCTCTCTGTCTCTCAATAATAAATAAAAACAGTCAACAAAATCAAACAAGAACAGCGACATAGTTCCGAGTCCTGCCTCCGAGGTTCCGCTCTCTGGGTCTGCAAAGGGCCGAAGGATTGCAGTTTCCATAAGCCTGTCAGGAGACCAGGGCAGGAGGCCGTGGCCATTTTTTGAGAAACTCGGGTGAGCTCGACAAGTTGCTGCCTCGGGCTTGCCTGCTGGCCCAAGCTAACAGCCTTTCCTCCAA
>PITB01037950.1:0-10416 GCA_004024585.1 Paradoxurus hermaphroditus | reverse complement strand
AGGGAGGTCTCGTCCCTGCGGTCTGCAGTCTGCGCTCTGGTTCCCGCAGCAGAACGGAGCCAGCGGGGCGGGGGTCGGGAGGCGTGCCCCTTCCGGGGCGAGGTGGCCTCCAGGAGACTCTGAAGCTATAAAGAAAACAGATCCCAGCGCCTTCTGGGGAAGGCAAGGTTTAAAGGAGGCCGTTTCTCCTTTTCTCTCTTGTCAAACCATTTGCCAAACTCTGGTTTTTAGCAAAAGCAGGCATTTTATATGCAGAGTCTCTTTTCCCATTAAATATGTCCCCGGCTCGTATATTTCCAGCCCGGGTGAATCCGGCGCGGTACCGAGACTGTCAAGGGAAATCAGTCAAGGAGACAGTGTTAGAAACAGACCGTCTGGCGGAGAGCTCGCGGAAGTTATTTTAAAACAAAGCAGCAACGAGGAAGAAGCGGTGGGCAGCGTGTGTGGGGACGGCTGGGAGGGGGGGGGCCCGCGCGCCCCCGGGAGGAGGGTGCAAACACACCGCGCGCGCCAGACAGTCCGTGCTGAGCGAGTCTGAGCCTCAGGCCACCAGACATCACCTGATTCCAGACACCGAGTGAGATCATCGCTGCGGGAGCCCTCTGGGGACACGGAGCACTCGGGAGCCATGCGGTGTCATCACTCCCACTGCACCGCTGCCTAGGTGGTGGCGCCGGCCGCCCGTCTGGGAGGTGACCGAGAAAGGCCTTCAGTGCACAGCTGGGCTGTTTCCTCCGTGTCTGTCGTCCCCACACGGGTCAGACTGTGAGATCGGGGACAAGGGTGTACTTGCTGCCAGCCGGCCGGGCACACGCAGCAGCTCACGGCCACCTGTCACCTCCCCGCCATCCCCCGACCACTGCCAGCCTTTCTGCTGCGGCCTCAAGGGAGCAGGAACTCTGTGCGGCCGCTCTCTCTGAGATGGTCCGTCCATCTCTTGAAAGTGAAGGGCAGAATAGATGGAGGCGCCGGCTCGACCCTTCCCTCCCTGGGAGGCTCTCTGTCAGCCCGAGGAGGGCGAGTGTGCAGACACCTGCCCCTCTGGCCGCCCGCCCATGTGGTGCCTGCCCTGGCGTCCCCGAACCAGCGGGCGCACCCGTCCCCTCTGGTTCTACGTGTCTGCCCCCTGCCCGTGAGCCTGTACACCGCCCGCTGGCCCCGCACCGAGTGAACGAGGGGCCTCGGGGACTGCCGAGTTCCCGCCGGCAGCGGGTCCCTGTGTCTAGGCCCTGGACCCCCCGAGGGTGTGGTTATCGCCACCCGCTGTCCTCCCTAGTGGCAGAGCATGGGTTCACGCCCGTGCCCACCTCTGTGCCAGTCTGGTGCGCGGCTCCAGAGACGGCTCCTGATCAATGTGCGCTCCGTGTCTCCCGTCACTCCCACGTGTCTCAGGCGCCCTCTGAGACGCACCTGCTGGGCGCCGTCCCCAGCGAATCAGACTCAGCCGGGCCTGCCTGGGAATCTGAGCGTTATGTTCTCTCTCTCTCTTTTTTTTTTTTTTAAGTTTAATTTGTTTTGAAAGACACAGAGAGCGCATAAGCAGCGGAGGGGCAGAGAGAGAGGGAGGATGAGAGAATCCCAAGCAGGCTCCGCACCATCAGCGCACAGCCCGACGGGAACTCGAACCCACCAAACCGCGAGATCACGGCCAGAGCCGAAACCAAGAGCTGGATTCAAAACCAACTGAGTCCCCCAGGCGCCCCTCGACTGTTACGATTTCTGCATGCGATTCTGTACTGGGGCCACCCTGGGGTTCCCGGTCTCAGGTAAGGAAGGTGTCAGCCCCTTTGCTGTTGTTCCTGACTCAGGGCGACATCGGACCTCAGCTGGGCCACTCACACGGAAGGGAGGCGTGAACTCCCCACGGTCCAGGGAGCGCCTCTCAAAGTCGCAGCTAAACGTGAACACTGCCGTCCTCAACGGCTGCGGCCACCTTGTCCCCACGAGGGGAACCGGCCTGGACACCCAGCCACCCACCGGGGCTGCTGGACAGGGCCTGGGTCCTTCCCGATGGCACTGGGACGCTAAACCAACCACCTGCGGCCCGTCCTACAAAACGCTTCTCGTGAGGGGACATAACACGTTCACGTCTTCACGGCGGGAGCCGCTGAGCCTCAGGCCTCCCGCTGTCGGCCGAGAGCTTCCGGCTGACCCCAGCCCCTGGCAGTCCGCAGCGGCACATCTGACGTCCCGCCAGGCAGCCCGAGCCAGGTGGAGCGAAGGAATTAATGCTCCCAAGTGTGTGCCCCTCGGGCGCCGTGCCGACTGGTTTGCCCCGGGGCCTTCCAGCACGGCCCACCGCCATTCTCTCGGGAGGATGCGCTGGGAGTCCTCGCTGACAGGCAGGGAAACTGAGGAAGGGAACAGGGGAATAACTCACCCAGAGCGAGCGCCAGAGGCGGGACATAAACCCGAGGAATCCGACCCCGTGCTCACGGCTTCAGCCTCCGAGGCGGACGGAGCCCGTTGGAGCCCACGGTGTCCTAACGACCTCCTCTCGTGGGAAGGAGAGGACCGAACTTTGTCAGTAGGGCCTGACCATCAGGCACCATCTCTGGACTCCACCGGCCGAGGAACATCACCCAAGGGCGAAAACACCAGCTTCCTGCTGAAACAGGATGGCGGGGTCGGGAGCCTACGGCCGGGGTTCCCTCGGCCTCAGAGGCTGGTGGGCAGAGGCCCTGTGGGCCCCCTGGAAGGGGCGATCGGTGATGAACCTTGTGTTGTGTAACCCGGACGTCAGTAGCCCCGGCGGCCGGTAGGGACCCGTGTGCAGACTTTGGGCTCCCGGGTGCACGAGCCGGGACGTTCCCCTCGCTGTAAACAGAAGCTCGCCCCTGTTTCCCGTATTTCTGGAAGTGGATGAACTTTGAATTGACTTTAGAGGGGACAGCAGTTTCTAAATTGAACAGAGATGAAATGCCGATCTCCAAATGTACACCAATATATCTAAACAAATTACATCCTCCACCCGCTCAAGTATAAAGCCCATTCAATCAGCTGGTGAAACAATACAAAAACGAAGAGTCAGCCACTTTTTGTTCTCCGTTTTTTTTTTGTTTTTGTTTTTTTTTTTTTTAAGTCCATGTACATAACCGTCTGCAGCAAGCACTTTTCAGCCGGCTGTTCTGGAGCCCCAATCGCACGTCTGTTTATTTTTTAAAATGCAGTCATCGGTAGGCACGGCCGGTCCTGATGTGTTCATGACTGTTCTATGGTTCTCAAAGTGTTTTTATATGTAATCCTTAATTCCAGAACATTTGTGCTTTTGGCAAGCACTGAAGGAGGTCGGAGGTTAGACCCGGAGGCTTTGCTACCAGATTGGGGTCCCTGGGCTGGAGGCTCAGGCGTCACCTGGGAGCTTGTGAGAAACACAGCCCGTCCGCCCAGCCCAGACATGCTGGCTCACACGCGGGGTCTGTCTGCCCCCCTCCACCATTCTGCAGGAGGTGAAAACAAGACACGGTCTCGTCCTCAAGACAGGAACACAAAGTAGACTGACCGCCAGGGTCCTGGCCCAGCGGCTGTGACAGAACACAGCTCTGAGGGCCCCGGGGGGCCAAGGGGAAGCTGTGCTGGGAAGGCAGAAGCAGCCTGGAGCCGGCCACGGACTTTGCACAAGAGAGGGAAGCCCCTGCTGAGAGCGAGCCTTCCAGAATGTTCTGCACCTGCAAGGCCGGGTGAGAAACACCAGCAGTGACACTGTGGGCACCGCGACCTCTGCACACCACAGGTAAAGAGGCGGCCTCGCCGCCCCTCTGATTCCCGGAAGCGTGCAGGGCGGCAGTGGGTGACAAGGCCTGTGATGGCGGTGGCCCCTCTCACATGCCGTCAGGTTTCTGTTTCCAGGTAACAGCAGTTAGGTTTGCACGTGCTCCCCGAGGGACTCATTCTCCAGCCTTACGAGGGTGCAGGACATCTGAACCCCCATGGGAGACCCGCATGAAATAGAAACGCCTCTCTCTTGACCTGCTGCACAGAGGAGGTCACTGACAGCAAATACTGTCACTTCTGGTGCCTTCCCCTGTGGCAACCCCGCTGAGCGACGGCCAGCCGGTTCCCGGCTCTGAGCCAGGTGACGGCTGCAGGTCAGGGGCCGTGACGTGGGAGCTGGGCGGGGGGCTGGGCGCTGGGCACCGTGCTGGGGCCTCATTTTCTTATGTCCTCACGGCGGCCCTGGGCATGGGGCTCCCTGCCCCCGGGCACAGATAACAAGGCAGGGGTGAGGGAGACCAGGGCTTGGGCACGTAGGACCCCAGACTCCACCGAGGCTTCCCGGAGGCGGCGTGTTTCCGAGCCGCCCCTCCCCCCAGCCTCCCACCCCCCGAGCCTTCTCCCCAGCGCCCCAGACTCAGTGTCTCGGGAGTCAGTAGCAGACTGTCCACGACGGTGCCAGGGTCCTCTGACATTCCTGCGCCGGCGCTCCCGACACCGTCCTCCGCGCGGCAGCAGCGATCGCGGCTCCCCCCTCCGTGGCCCTCTGGGGTCTGAGCCATCTGTGCCATCCCAGACCTCACGTCCAGGACGCGGGGGCCCGGGGGACCTGATACTGGGTGTGGGGGGAGCTCCGTGCGGCAGGGCGGGGAGGGGCGAAGCAGGCAGCGTCCGAACCACTCGGCTTGAGCAAGAAAAGCCAGCAGCCCTGGTGAAGGCGGCGGCCAACGGTGCCCGCGTCCCCCGCGACCGACCCACTTCCAACGTCACCGACACAAAGCAAACTGGCGGAGCCCCGAGTCCCGAATGCGGGACGGGGAGCAGCGTGAAGCCAGCAATTCCTGAGCTGTGGCTGTTGTGCCGCCGCAGGCAGTGTCTACGGGGGGGACTGGAGGGGCCCGCGGGCTGCTTGAGCCCTGTCCCCAGGGACCCGAGGCGGCCCGGCCTTCACTTCGAAACCCTCCTGTTTGGCGGAGTGAGAAGACGGGCACCCGGACCGCGCGGCCCACGGCAGGCCGGCCCGCTTCCAGCCACAGACTGAGGGCGGGCGAGCCTGCCCTGCGTGTGCGTGTACACACTACACACACGCGCACACACACGTGCGTGCACACACAGACACACCACACGCACGCACACACACACCTGTGCCAGTGACCAAACAGCCGCCGTCCTGTCTGCAGCAAGAGCGACAGCCGGTTTAGAGCAAGGTTGGCACACTTCCTGTGAAGGACCGGAGTCTGCGCGGAAGCCTGGGGGCCACACGGTCCCTGCCGTAAGCACCCGATCCTGCTCCCGTCCCCTGACAGCTGAGTTTCCATACTGGAATTTCCTATGATTTTCACATACCATGAAATACGATTCTCTTTGGGCTTTTTTCTTTCTGAACCACTGCAAAATGTACCTTACAAGGTACGCTCCCAGCTCCCGGGCCACCGAGTCAGGCAGCAGCCTGCAGGCTGTGGCTGGACGATCCCCGGTTTAGAAAGCTCCCATACAAAATGCGATCCTGAAATTAAAATTAATCTACTTTCCAGAATATTAGACACTCTCAGATCAGTGATTCTTAATCCTGTAGGCAAATCAGAATCGTCTGTGGATATCTTATTTTTCTAAGAAGACAAGGTGTACAAACCTACCAAATCAGCGTCCCTCAGAGCTGGGAGGTCACTCCTAGCCACAGGGGCTTTGCTGCGTCATAGTTACTGAAGCACCGAGATCACCGACTGCCCGCCTGCAGGGCATCTGAGCGGTCTCCAGCTTCCCACTCCGCTTAGAGGACACCATACCGAACAGCGCCACATGCATACCATCCAATTCCTACGTTTTTAATTGCTCGAAGAGTACGAAAATGTACAAGTTTCAACTCTGTTTCAGATGGGGCTGTGAGTCTGCATTTTAAGATAAAAACACAACCCTCTACTCCAAACCAAAGTGATGCTTTATCTTAGACATAAGGCCCGTTCAAACAGGAATGACGGACACCGCAGTGAGTCGAGACCGGCCGAGCTACCGCGGCGAGCCTCTGGGCTCCAGGGCCGCGGACGGACCTCCCGCGGGCACCGACCCCGGGCCGGCCCGAGCGGGGGGGAGCTAGAGCAGAGCTGGGGCGGGCTCCCTCACCCGCCAGCCGAGGCTCAGGGCAGCGGGCCCGCCTCCTGGCCGCCTCCCGCGTCAGGCTGCTGCCAGAAACAGCAGAAGGGATCAGGGACATGGACACGGGCAGGGCCCGGGCCCCGCGGCCGGCCGGCTCCGCATCCGGCTCTGAAACGTGCCTGTGGACGAGCGCCTCGAGTTTCCGACTTGGGACCCGCTTGTGAACGGCGGAGCTGAGCGGGCCAGGCGGAGGCCACGGCGAAACATCTAGGCCTAGAGAAGCCAGAGTAGACCGAGAGAGACACGCAGGGCTAAGCGGGGCTCCTCCCTGCGAGCGGGCTCTGTCCGTGAGTCACACGCTAACCGTGCAGAACAGACGAGGACAGCCAATGCTCTGAGAGACAATTAGCACAGCTTGCAGGATGAGTCAGTCCCCAACATTTTAAGATAATAAAGCAATCTTCTAAAAAAGAGACTCGTTGCGCCTGGGTGGCTCAGTCAGTTGAGTGACCGACTTCGGCTCAGGTCATGATCTCACGGTCTGTGAGTTCGAGCCCCACTCTGGGCTCCGGGCTGACAGCTCAGAACTTGGAGCCTGCTTCGGATTCTGTGTCTCCCTCGCTCTCTGCCCCTCCCCCACTCCACGCACGCATGCACGCGCTCTCTCTCTCTCTCTCTCTCTCAAAAATAAACAAACATCAAAAAAAAATTTTAAATCATCCTTGGAGTTCTCCAACAGTTTTTTTTTTTTTTAATCCAAGAAAAACCAACTATATCCAGACAGGAAATAACTTAGTAAAATTTAATATTGACTAAATAAGCAAATGAAAACAAATGAAAAAAAGGCTGTGTCCATTACAATGCAGAACTAAAACTTTAAAAGGTACTAAAATATTGGGGTGGGGTGCAGGGAATAGAGAAAAGGAAGACTGGAAGTTTACGACACACTGAGGCATTTGTCAAGTTTGGGCAGTGATGTGACTACAGATGAGTGTGAGAAAGTACTAGAGAAAAATAGACACTGGCATGGAAATTAATACTCTAGGAGCAGCCTGGAGAAGAATAAAAGGGAGTGTGCAACCTTGAAGTCAGAAGAATAAAACATATAGTCTAGATAAATACATCAATGAATAGAAATAGACGAAATAAGAGTGAAGTTCTACTGTTACATTAATTGCAATAAATGTAAACAGGGAACACCCACCCAAAGAAGACGAGCTCATAGTGAATTTCAGGAAGGAAAAGAGAAAGAAGACGAGAAAACACTAACAACATTTGACAAAACACTGTCTATGAGAGACGTAATTTTAACAAAGTGATGCCAAAAGGAATGGAGAAAAGAGAGACCTGACAAAGATGAGCCAAACCGAGAAGGCGAGATTGACATCAGGCAAAATGGAATTTAGAGGAAAAGCATGATACGAAACAAAGCTTTATATTATTCGCTGATAAAAGAAAAAACAGAAGAAGATACATAAACATAATAAGATGCCCTAAAAATGTGTAAAGCAATGCAACGACTGACAGGAGGAATACGAGGAGAAATAAAAGAAAACCAACAATTGTAAGAGAAGACTATGACATTCCTGTCTCAGAAACTGATCGAGCAACAGATTTTAGAAAGTAAGCAAAGATACAGACTATCTGGATAACGTAAGGAACATATCCAACGTCTTTAAAATGGAGAGAAGTTCATGTCCAACGGGGATGCAGCATTCTCTGGAACCCACACAGAATTTTGTAGATAATATGCATACGCCGCACAGGAAACTCCAACAAATTCCAGAGAATTAACATCACATCAAGGATATTCTCTGACCACAATGTAATAAAAACGGGACTAAAGAACAAAGCTTCATTTTTTTAAAGCATGCGTACCTAATAGTTCGGAAGCACACTGTTAAGCCGAAGGAAGTCATAGGAGAAACTGTGTAGTACTTATTGTTGAACGAACATTGTGTCTAAACTGGGGAGCTATACCCAAAGCAAGGGGATATTTTTAGTTGTAAGTCTGTTTATAAAAACATTTGAAATAATGGACAAATCACTCAAGTCAAGAAGCTAGAAAAGGAACAAAGGAAGCAGGAGGAAACAATGAAGGTAAGTGCAGACGATTGAAAGGAGAGGTAGACCGTAGTGGGGAGGATTAGCCGACTGTCCTACTGGGTGACGCTCCCACATGGAAAACCTGTCAGTGAATAATTACACACAAAACAAGATTGCAAAATACAATGAGAGATAAATAGCTTGAAAACCAAGATGAGATAAACACATTTCTACTAAAAACAATTTTTGAGGGGCGCCTGGGGGGCTCAGTCGGTTTAGCGTCCGACTTCAGCTCAGGTCACGATCTCATGGTTGGTGGGTTTAAGCTCAGCATCGGGCTCTGTGCTGACAGCTTGGAGCCTGGAGCCTGCTTCAGATTCTGTGTCTCCCTCTCTCTCCTCCTCCCCCACGCACGCTCTATCTCTCTCAAAAATAAAAAATGTTAATAAAAAATTTTAATGCCAAAGTTGACAAAAGAAGAAATAGAAAGCTTGGTTAGACCAATGGGCATGAAAGGATTTAAAGTGGTAACTGAAAATCTTTCTTCCAGTGAGATGTGGCTTAGGTGTAGATTTTCCCCTAATCTCTCTGCAAAAATAAAAGAAAAAGCCTATAGACAAAATGTTAAACAAAACTACCCAACAAAATATTCCCCAAAACCTCAGATACGGGCAGGTGGAAGCCAACCACCAGCAACAGCAAGGGTCTCACCAGAACGGCAAGAGCATCCCAGACGCACACGAATGGACTAAAAAATAAGAAATCCAGAAATTACCTATCAGGACTCATCCCCCGAAAGGATGGAACTCCTTTAGACTGATGACTTAACTGGTCACTGTAAGAACAGTAGTCAAAACTGGAGGAGTTTAGTGTGTGGGCGAGTTGCCCACCAATTAGACAGACTGTCTGGAGGGGCAGGGGCAGCAACCCGGGAAGCGACAGAGCCCTGCGCCGATGGCGCCGGCTGACTGGAATGTGACAGGCATGCCTGGGCTAGCCGAGAAAGAAGTTTCGGATGTTACCGGGGAACACAGAACTCAGGAAGGAGAGTTTAGTACTAGGACATCCATCGACGTAACTCTTCATTCTGATTCACAGATTCTGGAAAGGAATTTCAATACCCATCTCTAAAACACTCGATAAAATAAAAACTGGTGGATGTTTCCTGAACACGATACAATACACACACCTCAGCCTAGAACTGTCATCTCGCTTAATGAGGAATCACTAGCAAGCGTTCTTCATCATGTTTCTTAATCTTTGTGTTAGATGCATAAAAAAATTACAGACTTATTTTCACTAACCTCCAACAGAAATGTAGCTTTTCCTCCAATTATGGAAGCAGGTCGTAAACCACAGGAGAACTAGAATTACCTACGATTTTGTTGCCAATAGAAATCGCAAATATTTTTATATCATATTACAGTTGTTGCAATATCTCAAAATATTATTTATGCCTCTAATTGCGTTGAAACTATGGTATTTATCAGACCGGCGACTATATCTTGCTATTTAATACAATGATGATATTTCAGTAACTATCTAAGTACTTGGTCTCCTTTGTACTCTTATGTACTTTATGCATTTAAAATCTTAATTCAGAAAAGAGGTCCAGGGCATGAAAAAAGGGTCATGAATTCCCGCCTTTGTGCTAAAAAAAATCAGGAACACAAGGGTGTCCACAACCTCCAATGATGCCAAGGATTTTAAGGCCGTAAATCCAGCAAGCCTGCCAATGGTCCCCAAGCCCATCGCCACCCGCTGTCCACGAGCCCTTCCCGTACACACGCGCACAGATGCTCAGGGCTGGTTCCCCGCCAAGTGAGAGGCAAGCGCAGGAAAATGAAGACCACACAACGCACAAAGCGTCAGACGTGTCTCCAACATCGGCAGACCTCCAACCTTCTCGACAGAGGGCACAGCATTTGAAACCTGCTGAGTTTCAAAACAAATCCTGGCCAGGCCTTGAGGAGGTAGCGGGTCAGCTCCCACAGTGGGTGGGACGTAAAAACGGGGGTACTGCCCCAGTCCAGCGCCCGCGTGTCTCAGGGGCTAGTTGTGGGTCCACCAAAGAGGTGACAGCACTTACTCTTATTCTGTTGCCCCTTCCGGCTGTTTGGGCTTCCTGGGACCTCCCGACGCACTCGGGTTCCCCTGCGGCTGTTACTGCCCGGCCCTGAAGCCCCCTCCACTTGTGTGGAGTCCTGACTCCTTCTCTGGCTTTAACAAGCCCTCTCCCCCAGAACGGGGGGTTCACTGGATCCGAAGAGGCCCTGATGCTGTAATGGACCTAACAAAGTCCCTGCTGCTCAGCCAGGTGTTGTGTGCCTGAATTATTAGGGG
>PITB01037949.1:0-10575 GCA_004024585.1 Paradoxurus hermaphroditus | reverse complement strand
CAGAGCCCTGTGACCAACCAACCATGTCCTAGGAACCTTCGGTGTCACACTGAGGGTCCTGTGCTGACAGAAAGAGAAACAGGGAACAGGGCAATGCTGGGACATGAGGACCATCCTCAGGTTTCCCTGGTGACCAGCAAACCAGAGAACTCTTTGGGTTCAGACTTCTAACACATAGACCCACAGGTACCCACCTGACTCTGTGAGTCCGCGTGTAAGATGTTCTGAAGGAGAATAAGGAATTCACTGTGGGTTTCTGGGGACCGCACTGGCTGGGGCACACGTGCTTTTCAGCAGATGATGAACAAAGAGTCTGGAAGTATCATGTGGACAAAGAGTCACATTGGAAGTGGACCGTCAGCTGCCTTCTTTGTGACGGTGACGCTCAGCTTGTCTCACCTGAAACAAAGTTCAAAGGTTTGGATTTCCCTGTCAACTAAGCCACTTTAACACTGAAAGAGTGTATGAGTTCACCTATTTCCCCAACACTGACGATCGTGAGGAACATCCACTGTACTTCTTCAGCCAGAACTCTCATTGTTGATGAAAATTATCATTACTCTGACACTTTCTTACAGCCCTTGCTCTCCTTGAAACTATCCCCACTGACGGGTTTCCCGAGTGCCGCCATCAGAACTCCCAGCACAAACCTCACAGGCCACAGAGTGCTGGAAATACATCCATCTCTAGCCTCGTGAATCCCCAAAAACACTTGAAAAGTGCGTCCAGAATGGAAGCCTGCAGTGCTCCTTTTCACGCTTTTGACGTGTTCAACACACAGGGGATTGTGGTACCCTTTTAAGATCGGGGAGACTGAGGTATTATTTTAGGTGAAAATGTGAAGAAAAGGAAAAAACTCAAGGCTTCATTTTGGATTTGAAATATTGAAATGTCTATCAGACAGCTAAGCTCTTGTGGACCCTTGTTCTAGGAGGTCCTTCCATACCCTGCCCATAACTGTGGGCTAATTTCTCTCCATTTCTCTCACCTGTCATTTCCGCAGTCTTTTAATTCATTCCAAACACCATCTCTGCAATTGTCTTGATATTTTTCAAATTCCTGAAACTTTACAAGCTCCTAATTGATTCCATTGTAACCCTACATCGGCCTCATTGTAATTACTCATTTCCATGTGTTATTGAAAAACTATTCTGTCAGTGTAGCGGTGAGGCGCATTGCTACAGTGACTTTGCAGTAGGGGAGACAGATTGGACTCAACTCCAAACCAACAGGAAGAGTGGTGATCTATAGCCAAGGAGCAGGGCGGGGCAGTCAGTGGGTGGAAAATTACCAAGAGGCAGAGTAAATTCCTGCTAAGCTGACCTAACAGGGTTTTTATTGAAGATGTGCTGGGAGTGATCACATACTACCTAGTGGATGCTAGAGACAGAGAGAAAGGGCTCAATTGAAATATTGATATAATCTTGAAAGACTTGTCAGGGAGATACAAGAAAAGTTTATCAGAGACTACCACAAAAGGTAGGCCAGTGTATTTTAACATATGGATGAAATGAACAATTATCTAGATAATTGTAAATCACCAAACCTCACCTCAGAACAAAGGCACAATATGAATAGAGCAATAACCATGAAAAAATTAAAATGTGATGGCACAAAAACTGACACTCGGATCAATGCAACAGAACAGAGAGCCCAGAAATGGACCCACAAACATATGGCCAACTCATCTTTGACAAAGCAGGAAAGGATATCCAATGGAATAAAGACAGTCTCTTCAGCAAGTGGTGCTGGGAAAACTGAACGACATACAGAAAAATGAACCCGGACCACTTTCTTACACCATACACAAACATAAACTCAAAATGGATGAAAGACCTAAATGTAAAACAGGAAGCCATCAAAATCCTCGAGGAGAAAGCAGGCAAAAACCTCTTTGACTTCGGCCGCAGCAACTTCTTATTCAACACGTCTCCAGAAGCAAGGGAAACAAAAGCAAAAATGAACTATTGGGACCTCATCAAAATAAAAAGCTTCTGCACAGAGAAGGAAACAATTAGCAAAACTAAAAGGTAACTGACAAAATGGGAGAAGATATTTGCAAATGACATATCAGATAAAGGGTTAGTATCCAAAATCTATAAAGAACTTACCAAACTCAACTCCCAAAAAACAAATAATCCAGTGAAGAAATGGGCAAAGGACATGAATAGACACTTCTCCAAAGAAGATATCCAGATGGCTAACCAACACATGAAAAAATGCTCAAAATCACTCATCATCAGGGAAATACAAATCAAAACCACACTGAGATACCACCTCACGCCCGTCAGAATGGCTGACATTAACAACCCAGGCAACAACAGGTGTTGACGAGGATGCGGAGAAAGAGGATTTCTTTTGCACTGTTGGTGGGAATGCAAACTGCTGCAGCCACTCTGGAAAACAGTATGGAGATTCCTCAAAAAAATTAAAAATAGAACTACCCTACGACCCAGCAGTTGTACTACTAGGTATATATCCAAAGGATACAGGAGTGCCGTTTCAAAGGGACACATGCACCCCAATGTTTATAGCAGCACTATCAACAATAGTCAAACCATGGAAAGAGCCCAAATATCCATTGATAGATGAATGGAAATAAGATGTGGTATATAAATACAATAGAGTATTACATGGCAGTCAAAAATAACGAAATCTTGCCATTTGCAACTACGTGGATGGAACTAGAGTGTATTATGCTAAGCGAAATTAGTCAGTCAGAGAAAGACAAATATCATATGACTTCACTCATATGAGGATTTTAAGGTACAAAACAGATGAACATAAGGGAAGGGAAGCAAAAATAATATAAGAACAGGGAGGGGGACAAAATATAAAAGACTCTTAAGTATGGAGAACAACAGAGGGTTGCTGGAGGGGTTGTGGGAGGGGGGATGGGCTAAATGGGGAAGGGGGCATTAAGGAATCTACTCCTGAAATCACTGTTGCACTATATGCTAACTAACTTGGATGTAAATTTTAAAAATAAATTAAATTTTTAAAAAAAGAATCTTATTACTGATTTATATGTGCTCTCAATGTATTGCGGCATTATTAATTTGTTATATTTTTGAAACTTATTGAAGTATAAGTAATATATGCACAAATACATGCGTACACACACAAATACACTTTGTGAGGGTTTTAAAACATTTTCCCCATGTTTTGTTACTTTTAGAAGTTAAAAAATGCTTTAATTTTTATAAAGACAAATATGTTTTTCCTTGCTGTTTTTTCATTTCTTTGATACTTAGATACTCTGAGCAAAATCAGCTAATTTTTCACTTTTTTAAAACTTAGAAATGCCTCCAGTGTATACATTTAACTCTTTAATCCACCAGGAACTTATTCAATGGACTAGAACCCCCAGAAAAATATTTAAAATCATTTTAGATATTGTGTACTCTTATCCTATTTCTGATTTTAGAAGGAATATTGCTAGCGTTTCATTAAATATAATGACAGTTGATTTAACCTTGTTTTTGTGTCATGTTAAGTCAATTTTGTTTTATTCCTAGTATGCTAAGTATTTTTTTGCTTTTATTTATGCCTAGGTGTTACATTTTATTAATATTTCAGTCTATCTTTAAAATTTACCTATTGATACATTGTATTATCTATTTCCTATTATTAAACTACGCTTGCATCCAAACAGTAAATTATGTTTGGATGTAAAAAAAAAAAAAAATTAAAATGTGAGCCACTAACTTCCCTCTATTAAAAATACAGTATCAGGTAACGATGTCTTTATGGGTGAGATTTAACAAATCTTCAAGGTAAAGATAATCCTCAACAAACTCCTCCACAAAATAAAAAGTTTTAAGAGAAGAATACTTCCAGGGGGCCTGGGCGGCTCCATCGGTTAGGTGTCTGACTTCAGCTCAGGTCATGATCTCACTGTTCATTAGTTCTAGCCCCACGGGTCAGACTCTGTGCTGACAGCTCAGAGCCTGGAGCCTGCTTCGGATTCTGTGTCTCCTCTCTCTGCCCCTCCTCCGATTGTGCTCTCTCTGTCTCTCAAAACTTAATAAATAAGCTTAAAAAGAAAGGAAAAACCATCTCCAGATATTTATGTCTCTCGTTCATGTTTACATTCTTTCTCCTTTGAGTTCATTCCCTTTCTTCTTCCTACAGGATAATTAGCTCTAAAACGACCATCTTTTTCTTCTTTTCTATGTTAAGCATCTTAACATTTAAAATTCGCCCACAGACCCACCTGGTTTGCATCCTGGGTGTTCTATGTAAAGTTTTTTTTACTGTCACTCAGACATATTTCAAAATTGCCATTATTGTTTCTTCTTCAAGCATGATTTTTTTCATCACACACACGGTTTCTATGCAGATGGTGGTTTTCGGCTTATCCTTTTATTCAGTATTCTGGCTTCATAGCACAGTCTTTACAGAGCCCTTCATGTCTGGGAATTGACTGAAATTTGCTGTTTGGACTAGTATATGGCAGATATTTATAAAGTTGCCATTTGTGCTTGAAAACAAGTATTACCACATTTTACATATACGCCAAGCTTCTTGCATTGCTCAAATATTCTATACCCTTCCTGATGAGCTTGCTCTCTAATTTCTGAGAGATAGAAGTTCAAATCTTCTGCCCAGAGAGTGCATCCCAAGTGGCTTTTGAAAGCCATGCATTTACCTACTACGTATCTGGCCAAAAGACCTGCAAAAATTCTATTATGGAATGAAACCCTTCAAGAGTTACTGAATTACTGTTCCTACAGCAGCATGTGGTTTTCCTCGCACTCCGTAGTCAGTGAACTTGTTCTCCTACAGGCAAAGTGAAGCGTGTAGAGTCCCCAGGGACTTATTACATAGCGGACTAGGGTGAGGCTCTGGCCAATTGAAATTCTTTATTTTCACGGCAGACATGTGAATTAGTAGAAGCGCTCAAGGAGTATTCTGGCAATATCTATTCTCATTAAAAATGCCCTTGCTGGGACGCTTAGGTGGCTCAGTCGGTTAAACGGCCAACTTCGGCTCAGGTCATGATCTTGCGGTTTGTGAGTTCAAGCCCCACATCAGGCTCTGTGCTGACAGCTCAGAGCCTGGAACCTGTCTCAGATTCTGCATCTCCTTCTCTCTGCCCCTTCCCTGCTCATGCTCTTTCTTTCTGAAAGAACAAACAAACATTAAAAAATAAATGAAATGGAAAAAACCCTTGTGGGGCACCTGGGTGGCTCAGTCAGTTAAGCCTCAGACTTCGGCTCAGGTCATGATCTCACAGTTTGTGAGTTCAAGCCCCGCATCGGGCTCTGGAGCCCGCTTCACATTCTGTGTCTCCCTCTCTCTCTGCCCCTCCCCTGCTCACACTCTGTCTCTCTCTTTCTCTCTGTCTCTCAGAATAAATAAATGCCAAAAAAATTTTTTTAAAAATGAATACATGTTAAAAAAAATTTTTTTTTAAATGCCCTTGCCCCAGAGCCAGCAACCAGCCTCCACTCTGGGGCATTAATATATGCCTGTGCGTAAGAAAATGTGTTCCAGGACACAGAAGTGTTGCTGTGCTAGCAAAACAGTGATTTCAACTGACTGCCTTTCAGTAGGGGAACGAGGCTCTGCTTTATTCCTCAGGTGGGACCCCATCCAGCAGTTAAAACGAAGGAGATTAGGGGCGCCTGGGTGGCTCAGTTGGTTAAGTGTCCGACTTCAGCTCAGGTCATGATCTCGCGGTTTGTGAGCTCGAGCCCCACATCGGTCTCTGTGCTGACAGCTCAGAGCCTGGAACCTACTTCAGATTCTGTGTCTCCTTCTCTCCCTGCCCCTCCCCAACTCCCTCTCTCTCCCTCTCTTTCTTAAAAGTAAGTAAACATTAAAAAAATAAATAAATAAGAAATAAATAAAATGAAGGAGATTACATAGAACAACAATGATATATGTGAAAAAGACTTCAGGGTTTTTTTTTAAGCCTGCTATGGAAAATACTTAGCTTATGACTCATTTATGTAATTTTTTTAAAAAACTGTATTACATATTAGTGATGAATATAAACATGTAAAAAGGATCAATCAAACAGCTAGTAAAAGTCTCAGGCATAGGATGAAACCCTCTCCCTACAGTAAGTCATTACTTCTGGGGAAAGAGGGCAGCAAGGGAGGAGAAGCTGGTGACTGATTTTATGTAACATTTCGTCTCTTTTCTGAAAAAGGGGAATCTGAAGTCAATTTCTAAAATGTTCACATTGATTAAACCTTGGAGGTGACCAAGAGCTCACTGTACCATTTCTTCTATTTTCCTAGCTGGCTTTTCACTGTAGAGTTCAGCTTTTTCTTTATTGTTTCTTTGTAGACATCTATAAAAGCTCGTTGACTGAAAAAACAGTTTTTTCTGTTTTTGTATTCGTATTGAAATTTGTATTGCCAATTCATAGACCTAAGGAGGCTAAATCTAATGTTTTCATTAGTCTTAAGTGTTTTGAACTGTGTCAATTGTCCCCACTGGTTTAAGATCAGAACAATGGGTGTCCATTCACCGTGTTTAATTGATCAACAATTATTTACACCTACTCATTGGTTTAAAAATAAAGAAGGGTTCTAATCTGGTACAGATGCCTTCATAATGTTTAAGTGTCTAGATCTGACTCTCTATGTTTAATGAGCTCTATGTTTAATGAGCCTAAGAGCAAAAACACACCAGGGATCCTTCTTTTCAGAATACAGAACAGTAAAGTATAAGCAATACTCCAAACCCAATCCATAATCAATCAAGGAATTTCTCCTCCTCCTCCTCCTCCTCCTCTTCTTCCTCCTCCTCCTCCTTCTCCTTTCTCTTCTCCTTCTCTCTCTCCCTCTCACTGCGGGATTGTGGGTGATCGTCTCCCATGCTCAGATGCTCGGTCTCAGGTCACAGATTTTGGCAGAAATCAGTGATTTTTGAGAATGTTGGAAGGGGCCCACAATTGGCACTAGTGTATTTATTGTCACCTCAAAGCACCTATGGACAGTCCTTTGTTTTTTCATACAAGAGTAAGCTTCGGAAAGCTTTGCTTCATTCTAGGTCAGGCTGCCTGCAGATATTGACCCTTTCCTCTGCTGCCTTATTGCCAGTTATATTAAATACAGTATATGACAAGAGCTCATTAACACTGTACCATAGTCAACATCCGTGCAAGCGTATACAAGGCCCCCATGCAGAAAAATGCTGAAAAGAAAGTCAGTAAGAAGTAGGTGATGATTACAGTGGAAATTAAGAAGGAAATCATTGAGAAGTACAAATGAGGTACGCAGGTGGCTGAAATTGCAAGATTTTAGATTTTATAACATGTCTACATCAACCATTTGCACAAAATTAAAGACGGAAGAAGAAATAAGGGGGCTAGATGCAGCAAAAGGAGTCGAGAAAATATCGAAGCAATGGTTCCGGAAGATGTAGATAAGTTGCTTCTAGTTTGGAAAAATGAAAGCAACTAGCAGGTGATACTGTGACTGAGAACTTTACCTTCGAGAAGGCAAACACCTTGTACACCAACTTCATAAATAAACTGCCAGGTGAGTCAACAGAAGTGAAGAAGTCTTCAGGGCAAGTAGGGGATTGTTAGGTAAGTTTGAGAAGAGAAGCAGCATCCATCGTGTTGTGAAGCACGGAGAGGCTGCAAGTTCGGACGCTAAGGCAGCTGAGGCATTCGCTACCAAGCTCCGGAAGCTCACGGTTTCCAAGTGTTACCTGTCAGAGCAAGTTTTTAATTGTGATGAGATGGGACTTTTTTGGGAAAAGATGCCAAAGAGGACCTACATTACAGAAGAAGAGAATGCAATGCCTGGTCACAAGCCCATAAAAGACTGTCTCACTCTTTTATTTTGTGCTAATGGAAACAGGGACTTCACATGAATTTTTAAAATTTATTTTTAGATTTACATCCAAGTTAGTTAGGATATAGTGCAACAATGATTTCAGGAGTAGATTCCTTAATGCCCATTACCCATTTAGCCTATCCTCCCCCACAACACCTCCAGAAATCCTATTTGTTCTCTATATTTAAAAGTCTCTGGGGGCGCCTGGGTGGCTCAGTTGGTTAAGCGGCTGACTTCGGTTCAAGTCATGATCTCATGGTCTGTGAGTTCGAGCCCCGTGTCGGGCTCTGTGCTGATGGCTCAGAGCCTGGAGCCTGCTTCGGATTCTGTGTCTCCCTCTCTCTCTGCCCTTCCCTTGCTCATACTCTGTCTCTATGTCTCTCAAAAATAAATAAACGTTAAAAGCTAACCCAGTTTAGTAGCCATTTAGAGCGGTGATCAAAATTTAAAAATAAATAAATAAATAAATAAAATAAAAGTCTCTGGGGCACCTGGGTGGCTCAGTTGGTTAAGCGGCCGACTTCGGCTCAGGTCATGATCTCACGGTCTGTGAGTTCGAGCCCCGCATCGGGCTCTGTGCTGATGGCTCAGAGCCTGGAGCCTGTTTCAGATTCTGTGTCTCCCTCTCTCTGCCCTTCCCCTGCTCATAGTCTGTCTCTATGTCTCTCAAAAATAAATAAATGTCAAAAAAAAGTTTAAAAATAAATAAAAGTCTCTTACGTTTTGTCCCCCTCCCTGTTTTTATATTATTTTTATGAATCAGGGATTTCAAAATCAAGCCCCTGCTCATGTATCATTCTAAGAATCCTTGAGCCTTCAATAAATGCCAAGATTTTACTATATATATATGTAGTATATATACATATATATATCAGGTATATTTATTCTATTCTTTTTCCAACTTTTCTCTTCCTTCTACTTTATTTTCCTCTTTTTCTCTGGAATTAGCCTTATAGTTTTTTGATTCTGTTTGGTTTTCTTTTCTCCCCTTTCCTTTTTCTCTTTTTGTGGCATCGGGCTCCCTTCACTTTTTTCCAAGGTTACCTCAACAAATGAATCAAAGCACACCCACTTAAAGGTCCAAACACTCCAAGAATAAAGACAAGCAAAAGCTCGGCAGAGAGTTGACCAGTGGGAAAGAGCAGCCAAAACGCAACAACAGAGTGCACACAAAATATGCCAGAAACACTTTCTGAAATTCCAGGTCCTCCACAGGGTATGACCCCTTTTTAATATAGTAGAACTCTCAGGAGTAGGGCACATAATGAGCTTTTAAATCATGCAAAAGAAAAAAAAATAAAAATAAAACATGCAAAAGAAGAAACTTAGCCAAAGCAACAAGATGGAAGAATTCTCCCCAAAAGAAAGGTCAAGAAGAAATCAGAGCCAGAGAATTGCTCAAAATAGATATAATCAATATATCTGAACAAGAATTTAGAACAACAGTCATAAGACTCATAGCTGGACCTGAAAAAGGCACAGAAGACACTAGAGAAACCCTTTCTGCAGAGATAAAAGACCTAAGAACTAGTCAGGATAAATTTAAAAATGCTATAGCTGAGATGCAAAATAAACTAGATGCAGTGACAGCAAGGATTGAAGAAGCTAAGGAGAGAATAGGTGAAATAAAAGATAAAATTATGGGAAATAATGAATAAAAACTCTCAAGAGATCGGGATAGAAGGAATATACCTTAACATCATAAAAGCTATATATGAAACGCCCCCTGTGAATATCATCCTCAATGGGGAAAAACCGAGAGCTTTCTCCCTGAGATCAGGAACATTGACAGGGATGTCCATTCTCACCACCGTTATTCAACATAATGTTGGAAGTCCTAGCCTCAGCTATCAGACAACAAAGAGAAATAAAAGGCATCCAGATTGGCAAGGGAGAAGTCAAACTTTCACTCTTCGCAAATGACATGATACTCTAGGTGGAAAACCTGAAAGACTCCACCCAGTGAGTGGTCCCTGGGATGAGCACACTGTCAGGAAATCTTGAAAGGGGCCAGAAAATTGCACCAGTGCATTAATTTCCTCCCATACACATTCTCCAGGCCAGAGGACAGGGAGCTCCACCGAGCATGGGAGAACTGCAAGGTTCCTGTAAACACAAACGGAGCTACTCCTTTACAGAAAATCTGGAGCACCAAGAATCAAATTATTTAGGCCTCTCAGTGACTCAGCTGGTGTGCAGACTGCAAAGTAGTGTTCTCACGTGCCTTCTGTTGTGAGAAATACTTTTCTTAAACCGCTGCTACGGTTATTGACTGCTAGGACACGTGTGACAATCTCATTGGCCAGGAGCCCCTCTTGCGTGTAAAAGTGGGAGGTCGGAAAGCGACTCCTTCCAGAAGGTATAAAAGGCGGGTTTTCTAGCGGGGATAAAATTTTGGGAACAGAAACAGAGAAGAGCACACTCCTTACTTCCTATAGCAATTCGGTCACGTTCTGTATCGAACTATCGTCATGGAATTAATCGCGGACATTGTAACCAGCTTTGTCCTGCATAAAGTAAGAATTTACATCCCAGAGTTGTCGGTGCCATTTCTGAAGAATGAGCGCGACTTCACAGGTTGGTCAAACATGGCGTGTCGTTTTCTGTTGAAGAAGAGCCTTATTTATGTCCTGCGCAAACTTGCTTCCCATGTCCGCAATCTGAATGTCAGACAGTTCTTGCTAAATATGCCGAATTGCTTCAGAAACAAGAAGATGGTTTATAAACCCACAGCGGTGATTGTGGTTTAACTACTCTTAAACTTATGCAATCT
>PITB01037948.1:0-10427 GCA_004024585.1 Paradoxurus hermaphroditus | reverse complement strand
ATCTTCTTCAAAGGTGAGGGCTGGCTCCGGCCGGATTCCTGCCGCCGCCGCCACCCCCGGCCTTGTCCCTGAAAGGCACCTGTCTGGACGTCCTGCCGCTGCTGCCTTGGCCGGTCACCTCCATATATTTCAATAATGGTAGATGGCTACTTCTCGACTTACCAACATTTGTTTTCTCTTGCCATTGTGTTTCTGTTCAATTTTTATTTATTTTTTGTTGTACACTCTCGCATACTCTCTTAGGAATAATTCCTTTTTTTGAAAAACTTTATTTTTTATATTACTGTCTATTTTGAGCATAGAAAAACACATTTTTTAAATGTTTATTTATTTTTGAGAGAGAGCGAGAGACAGAGCATGAGCAGGGGAGAGGCAGAGAGAGAGGAAGACACAGAATCCAAAGCAGGCTCCAGGCTCTGAGCTGTCAGCACAGAGCCCAACATGGGGCTTGAACTCACAGACCGTGAGATCATGACCTGAGCCGAAGTTGGATGCTTAAACCAATGGAACCACCCAGGCGCTCCTGAGCATAGAGAAGTATACAGAATATTAAAACCACCATACATTCCCACGCCAAGAATGAACAAGTGTTTACACTTCACCATTTGCTTCAGTTTTGGGGGTTTTTTTAATGCAATGTCGCAGGTAGAGTTCAATTCCTTTTTAACCCTTCCCTGGTCCCATTTCCTTCCTTCCATCCCCTCCCAGAGGCAACCACTGTCCTAGGGGTGGTGTGTATCGTTCTCAGCCCTGTGCAGACACCCTAAGCACAGTGAGATGAATCCGTAATCCTATCTCATACACTGTATGTGTTCTGCATTTTCCCAGAATTATATCATACTGTACATACTATCTTGCACTGACGCTTTAATGTCCTCACCACATCTTAATTTGTATGAACAGCTTATTAGCTTCTTGTGACTGCGGTGTGAACACTTCCTACCTGCAGGGCTCATTTCTTTGACTCGTGTTCTTTCCTGACTTTGTAGCATTTATCTCTGTTACGATACTAGGAAAGTGAGTTCCTCCATTTTTTTAAACTCAGGTCCATTCAGCGGTTGTTTGTTTTTACCTAATGTTTTTGTCTGTTCCGAGGCCCTCGTTACACTGAGTCGCCAGGTCATCGTGGGTTCCTCTGGAGTGTGACTGTCTCTCAGACTTTCCTTGCTTTCGGTGACCTGGCCAATCTTGAACAGTGCTGGCTAGGTACTTGGTAGCGTGTCTCTCAGCTGGGATTTGCTTGTTTTTCTCGCGATTAAAACCGGGGAAACGGGACGTGGAGAGGAGGGCCGCGCAGGTGAAGGGCCGCTCTTATCCCATCACGTCAAGGATCCATACTCTCAACGGGACTTACCGCTGTCGATGTTGACTATGACCATCTGGCTAAGGCCACGCCCGTCGTATTTCTCTGCTGTAAAGTTACCCTTTTCCTTATTGCCACGCTGCGCTCTTTGGAGGAAGTCGCCATGCACACCCCACACTTAGGGAGGGGGGACTTACGTTCCATCTCCTTGAGAAAGGAGAGTCTACCTAAATTATTTGGAATTCTTCTGCATGGGAGATTTTTCTCTTCTCTCACGTTTATTTATTCAATCATTTACTTACATCATTATGGACTCAAAGATATTCATTTCATATTCTGGGTTGGAATCCACTGCTACTTAGTTTAGTTGCTCAAGATTTTCTGACACTCATCGTCAGGAGATCGAGCAGTTGGTTCCTGTGTCCCTTGATATGCCCCCATCATGGCTGATTGTTTTTTCTCTTGGGAGCACTTCCTCGCTATCTGGCAAGACGCGTCAAGCTCATCTTTCATAGCTCCTGCCCCCCTGGAAAACGTCCGTCTCTCCACGCTGCCATCTAGCTGATTTCTTCAGCCCAATTTCCCTTTTACGAATGATCTCAAGAGCCATGCTTCCTATTATTTCACCCATCCGCTGAGTTTTCGGTCTCGCTGACTATATTTTCACTTTGAGGTCCTATTCTTTCAAATCTACCTATTATTTTGTCATCGCGGCCCATCTGATGAATTTTATTCCTTCCATTTTTAAGCACACTTTAAAAAATGCCTTTCAGATTATTGTATTATCTGGAGACCTTGGACTGTAAAATCTTGGGTTTGTTACCCCCAACTGCTTCTCTTTCAAGAGTGGATTGAAGTTTTCAGCTTTGAGCTCATCTTCAGCGGAAATTATCTTTTTGTGAGTTTCTTATGGCCTGTTGTGGCAAGGTCGCCGAGAGACGATGTCACATTTGCCTCTGGTATAGTCTAATTGGTTTCGCTTGTTCTATTTTAATTTCTACGTTGGGGAGTCCCTGCACCGAAGGAGTAATAACCATAAAGAACCCAGAGCAGGTGACTCTTCCCCCCGGCCCCCCACCCTGGAATTGTGGTGACCTACCCTACCTCACCTCTGGACAGATGGACATAGTTTTTCAATCCAGTCTTTCCAGATGGGGAAGGGATTGCCTTTCATAGCTTTTGACTATTTCCAGAAGAGATCAGTCCAAGTGTGGTCTTGAGTTTCATTTATTTCCCCTGAGAGGACATTGAACACCACCCCTGAAGAGCCGTGTCTGATTCTGGTAACCCATGAGCCAAATGGCTTCGTCCCAAATCAGAGATACACATTCCTGCTTTGTATCTGGAAACTTTGAGTCTTATGTTTGAACTCAGCTGTTTATTTATTTATTTTTCCATTATTTTAGCCAGCTTTCCTAAATGTTTATACAAGCAAAAAAATAGGGTTTTTTTGCTTTAATTTCGTCTATGATACTGATCAGATCCCCCAAGGACCTAAGTCTTAATCATTTTTTATTCTCCAGGGTGAATTTTTTTCATTTTTTTTCCAGTCAATGAAAGGGAAACTTTACTGAGGCCCCAGGGCCTCGGGGCTTGGGCGAGAGGCTGAAGAGCAGGCAAAGGAAGAGCTGGTAGAGGGGCCTTATTTGAATTTCTTCTTGGGGAACAGTTCTTGTGGCGAGTGACACCATGGGGACGCGGGCGAGGCTCGCACTTGCGGCAGATGATCTTTTCATAGTCACATTTCTGGACCAGCTGGCGGAGGGAGGGCTCTGATGCCACCTCGTGGGCCATGCACCAACCACAGGGTGACTCTTCTGGGTATTGTAGCCTCAGAGAGGGTGGCCATCCTCCAGCTGTTTGCCCACAAAAATTAGATGAACCACCCCCGCCTTGTCTTAGTTTCGGCTTCGACACTCTCAGTGGTATCACTGGGCTCCACCTTGATGGTGACGGGCTTGCCTGTCAAGGTCTTCACAAAGATCTGCCTCTCTGCACCTGCCTCAAGGTCACTGCCAGCACACCACTCAGCCGCCAGTCAAAGAGAAAGAAAGGTCAAGAATGTTTACGATGTTTGCCGAATGGATGTTTTCAAATTAAACTTAGGTCTCATTTTGAAGCCTCCAGGAACGGTATTCATTAATTTGTTTAAAAATATGCATCGGAATTAGTCAGTCAGAGAAAGACAAACATCCTATGACTTCACTCGTATGTGAAATTTAAGATACAAAACAGATGAACAAAAGCGAAGGAAAGCAAAAATAATATAAAAACAGGGAGGGGGACAAAACATCAGAAACTCTTATGTTTAAATACAGAGAATGAACTGAGGGTTGCTGGAGGGGTGTTGGGCAGGCTAGGCTAAATGGGTAAGGAGCGTTAAGGAAGAAACTTGTTGGGATGAGCACTGGGTGTTATACATAGGGGATGAATCACTGGAATCTACTCTTGAAATCATTATTGCACTATATTCTAACTAACTTGGATGTAAAATAAACAAACAAACAAACAAACAAATAATACAAATATACATCAAGTACTGACTACATTTCAGGGACTTTGCTAGTGTCTTGGGAAAATCTATGAATAAGGTAGAGTTTTCCTACCCTTCTGTAGCTCATAGCCCCATGAGAGCTGTAAATAAGTAAAGAGGCAATGGCAACTCAATGGGAAAATAAAGTTCTGCTTGAGTCAGTATAGATGCCATGGATCTCTCAAAAGATACAGCTTTCCAGACTTGAGGAGTGAGGGAAGACTTCCTGGAAGAGAGGGCATCGAAACTGAAATCCATTTACTCAGGCAAAGAGACCGTAAGAGAGGTGGGGAGAAGAGGGCTCAGGTTTCAAAGACCAGGATGTGCAGAGGTCCAAGGAAAAGAAAAACTATTGCAGTTTCAAGGAACTGAAATGAATTTAGTCATACCAACACACAGAATACAATAGCATAATGCCTGGGGGACAGTGCCAAGAGTTGCAATAAAAAGGTCAGCAGGAACTGTGTTGAGAATCCTAGGATTGGCCTGTAGGATGCCAGAATTACCAAGAAGTTTGAGGCAGCGGAGTGACATGATCACATCTGTTTTAAAAAGATCAGTCTGGCTACAATTTGGAAAATGGTTTGGAGGAGAGGAAGGGAGGCAAGAGCAGAGACGAGTCAGGAGGTTCCGTAAGTGGTCCAAAGTCAGTAAGATGGCGGCTTTGGGTAAAGTTGCAGCCTTGGAGAAGGAATCAGCAATACTTGGCCGCTAACAGGAGGTGGGCAAGAGGGGACAGGATAAGCCAGCTTCCCATCCCCAAGACCAGTGGTTTCAGGAGGCCACGTCTGGAGGCTGTTGTGCGTGAGACTCTAAGTAGAGAGAAGATACTACACACGTGGACAAGTCTGTGACTAACGGATTCCGCATTTCTCACCGTGTTTTAACGAGCTTTTTTCCATTATTCTTAACTCTCTATTAACTGAGATCTTTCTCCTTTTTAAACTTGAATATCAGGAAGTTCAGAGGTGGCGGGAGCTCTTCACATTCTCTGTAGAAGGTGGTTGTTTAGAGGCAGCATGGCAGAGAAGGGTCAAGTTTGTGTTTGCAAAGAACATGAGCTGTGGAGCCAGTCAAGCCCCAGTCCCTGCTCTGCCACCGAACGGCTCTGTAAATTGAGTGTGTTTCTATAAATTCACAGGGACTCAGCTTCTCAGTGCTGACATGGAGATGCTAATACTTTAATATTAATGTCATGAAGATGTAAAGAGATAATGCCTCGCACATAGAAGGTTAGTAGAAGGAAGAACCTTTTGGCTTCTTGAAAGTTAAGTTGCTCTGAAATGGAACAAAATCATTGACCCTTAGAGACCAAATTCTGGGGACTCACTCTGGCTGCTAAGCCAGCCCTAAATTCTGGCCCCCTGATTCTGTATCCATACCACTTCTCTGCCTCATATTTATATACACCCAAGAGGAAGCCCCCAGACCAGTGTGGCTCAGTGCGTGTCTGCCCAAAGTCGCTCTTTGGAGTATGTACTCATAGTTTTACGGATTTTGTGTCCTAAGCTAAGTGGAAGCATCCTTTCGATCGCGACCAGACCCAGAAGCAAGAGAGCTTCTTTGTGGACGAGCGGACCTCCCTCCGCATCCCCATGATGCACCAAAAGGAAATGCACAGATTCCTCTACGACCAGGAACTGGCTTGCACCGTCCTCCAGATAGAATACAGTGGAAGCGCCCTGGCCCTTCTGATCCTCCCTGACCCAGGGAAAATGGAGCAGGTGGAGGCGGCTCTAGAGCCAGAGACCCTGAGGAAATGGGATCGATGGCTTCTGCCCAGGTAAGTGTCGGAGAACAAGGACCCCAGCGGACTTGGCTCAAGAATCCAGGCCGGCCTTGATCGATGCCAACTGCAAATGCCCAACCCCTGGGTTTGGCTCATTATTCTGCCCTTTAACTAACTATGTGGGTTGGGGGCAATTTTCTGGCCTATTGGGTCTCCAATTTCCTCAAAGGTAAAATAAAGTCGTAATAACTGTCCCACTGGGTTGCTTGGAGGACTGATCGAGTTAACACTCATAAAGTGTTGAAATCGGTCATGATAAGTACTCGGCAAGCATGAATCATTCTCATCCCTTCCCGAGGGTTTTTCTGGCCAACTGTCTTTCCTCTTGTTTCTCCCTTTTTTCAGAACAACGTACCACCAGAATGTAGTGAAGCGCAGGCCAAAAATCAGAGGAAGGACAATTACTAAGAAGAATTATGACCCCCACAGAACAAGAGTCTATTTCTTAAAAGAGCTCCTATTTTTTTTTTCAGTTTATTTAAAAATTCATTTGACCAAAATGTAGAAAAAGCGATACTACTACATGGGATACAGTTGCAAGAATCTAAATGAACAGCGTGGGTTTTATTCAGGGGCACAATGTGCTAGTGCACCTCCTGGGTGGTGTGATGCTTCACTAAGAGGAGTGAGGGACAAAGGGTCCACATAAAATAGAAGCAGGGTGATTTTGTCTGAACGGTAAACTTGAGTTGGCCTCCACACTGCGGGGGGATGTGGGAAGCTTCAACTCTGAGATGTTGACCAGGAATGCAGAAATAAAACAAAGCCAGGGCCCCCCCCCGGGTGGCTCAGTGGGTTAAATGTCTGACTTCAGCTCAGGTCATGATCTCGCAGTTCATGGGTTCGAGCCCCGTGTTGGGCTCTGTGCTGACAGCTCAGGGCCTGGAGCCTGCTTCCGAGTCTGTGTCTCCCTTTCTCTCTGCCTCTCCCCTGCTTGCTCTCTCTCTCTCTCTCAAAAATAAAACCTTAAAAATTTTAAAAGAAATATAACAAAGTCAAAATGTGCAGCCCTATTGACAAAATACTCCATATTCAATCCAATCGGGAGTCTCTTGGTCTTGTATTAATCTGGTCCCAAAAAGGAATTAAAGTCCTAGATAGATAAATCTTCAATTTGCCATTCCCTTGAAGCATAGAGGAGAGATAAAGTTAGGCCCTATTACTTTATCTCTGCCTTGCTGTCAGAAAGGCCCCCTTGCCCAACGTTTGGCTAACATGGCTCAATTACTGATGGCTAACAGTCTTTCTGATATGTTTTTTCTAAAAGAAGTGCCCCTACTTTAATAAAAACCTTTCTTTAGGAAGTTAAATATGGAGAACTGTACTATAAAAATCACGGTACTCCCTTTAAGGAAGCTCAACCCCCGCCCCCCACCCTTCTAGCTCACTCACTTTTCAGTTTGTGATTTTCCTACAATGGTTTCAACCTTTTCTGGTATGGCCCATTTTCTGCCTCACTTCTTCCTGGGTTTTTCTTGCTTTATGGGAGCTGGGGTATGAAATGTGGCCTTGAGTTCCAATTACCTCCTGCAGCATACTAAACCACCCCAGAATGGAATGGCTTGAAAATATAATATCTAGGGGCACATGGGTGGCTCAGTCAGTTAAGTGTCTAACTTCAGCTTGGGTCATGATCTCACAGTTCATGGGTTTGAGCCCCGCATCGGGCTCTGTACTGACAGTGCAGAGCCTGCCTTGGGATTTTGTCTTCCTCTCTCTCTGTCCCTCCCCAACTCCCACTCTCTGTCTCTCAAAATAAATAAACTTAAAAAAAAAAAGAAAAAAGAATATCTATTCCAGTTTGGTGGGTGGACTGGGCTCAGCTGAGTGGTTCTCACTTGGGTTCTGCACTAGAGTCAGATGCTGGCTGGGGCTGGAGCACTGAAGCCTCAGATGTCTCCTGGGCTAGCTGGCTGCTCAGATAAAGGCTGAGCAGGTGTCTCTCTCTCTCTGTGCAGCATCCCCATGAGGCTAGCTGGGGATCCCACACAGCAGCTGGGTGTAATTGACGCTCTTACATGGCAGCTCAAGGTCTCCAGGAAGGAGTGTTCCAAAGGACAGGCCATGAAAATTCCTGCTCTTCTAAGATCTAGACTCCAAAATGTCTCTTTTGCCATATTCTTTTGGCCAGAGCAGCAGGGAGCCCACCCTAGTTTGGAGGGAGGGGGCATACACCAAACCTCTTGATGGACAGGGCCAACTTTAATCTTTTTTTTAATGTTTGTTTATTTTTGAGAGAGAGAGAGAGAGAGAGAGAGCGCAAGCAGGGGAGGGGAAGAGAGAGAGAGGCAGAGAGAGACAGAGAATCTGAAGCAGATTCCAGGTTCCAAGCTGTCAGCACAGAGCCCGAAGCGGGGCTCGAACCCACAGACCGCAAGATCATGACCTGAGCCAAAGTCGGACGCTTAACTGACTGAGCCACCCAGATGCCCCCCAACTTTAATCTTTAATACACCAGCACTTGGTAGGCACCAGCCACCCCTGTGCCCACAAGAGCCTTCCGTCAGCTCCCCAACCACACTGAAGGATAGAAAGAGGTGTTTGTTTTTGGGCGGAGATTCAAGTACCAAATAAAAGTGATACAGGTGAAAGACCTCTGTCCTTGAGAGGAAGAGAATTGTATCTCTGTTACCTATGAATCTGCATAGCTGCGGTCCCCAGCCCCAGCCCCATATGCTAAAGCCCCCTTGGAGTGAGCCTGTCCCTTCTCCCAGCCCAGAAGGAAATGCCATAGAATCTTCTAGACCAACAGATTTTCCCTCCAGAAGGTCTGTTTTGACCTCTCACTTTGACTTTCAAGAAGCAAAACCAACCTAAGTGATTTTTCCAAATCTCTGATGTCCCGTGTTCCCGTTTCTTGTGCCAGAGAGTCGTAATACCACAGCAACACCGGGCTTTCAGACATGAATATTTCAGACTGCCAGGCCTCCCTTTGTTCAGCTGTGAGGAAGGTTCGCTTGCCCAGGGGAATCAGGCTCCCTGGTGCCTGTTCATTCCTCATTTACGGGAGTTGAATGCTGTGTGTTAGGCTGTCTGGCAGACACAGGTCTGCTAGACTGTTGTACTCAGACCCCTCCATGGCTTAGGCCTGCCCTGAGGACTGCCTGTGGACAATTTGTCAAGGGCCAAGATAGCTTTGTCTTCTGTTCTCCGCATCCTTTCCCTCCTCTTCACTGTTTAACCCTCAGCTTTCACCCGCCTCATACTTCCGTTAGGCATCTGGACACGCCTAGTATCCTAGCAGTTAACTGGCAAAGATTTGCTGAGCAGATTTCGGGTCTGAATTCACTAGAAGCAAAGGTTTCCAAGCTGGTTATTACCCAGCCCAGCTTGTAGGTGCCCTGCCCTGGCAACTGTCAAGCAATAATCAAGAAGAATAATCCCAAGAAAGGAAGGACAGATCTACTCAGTGTCCAGAGACTTGTGAATTTACCGCAGGCAGTGTGTGGACCTGCAGGCAACGGCCAGTGGCCGGTCAGAGATTGGCCCTCTTTCTACACACACCTTCTGTCGCCAGATCCTCGCAACGGCCCAAGGCCCAGACAGGAAGAGCTGATGGTGGCTTGTATTAAGGTGTTGCCAGCAGATGGATTCAGGATTCGGTTCTGAAGCGGGGTCAGCAGAACCTGCTGATTCATTGGATATGGAGGTGGGAGAGTGTTAGCAATATCTAGCTTGCATGGCTATTATTTGGATTTGATCAGTTAAGCCTTATAAAATCCCTTGCCTGATGTAGAAAGTCCTCCATAAATGTGCCCAAGATGAAGCCAGGCCAGGAGGCTTCTCAGGTCCAAACACAGGAGGGCCGAAGAGGTCACAAGAGGTCTGGAAGGTCTGAAGAGAAGGGGGCTCCGGGTGGTGGAATGTTCTGGCACAGCAGGGAATATTGGGGTAGGGCCTGCTCCCCCTCGCCCTGGGAAGCACTTCTCCGTCCCGAAGCCAGGGGCTGCCGACAGACGGGGCGAGAGCAGCACGTTTGACGGGACAGCACCACCTCTCTGTCTGCTTCTCTCTCCAGCCTGTTGGATTTACACCTGCCAAGGTTTTCCATTTCTGGAACGTACCACCTTGAAGAAATACTTCCCCGCATTGGTCTCACCAACATCTTCAACCTAGAAGCTGACTTATCAGGAATCATGGAGCAGCTCAACAAAACCATCTCCCGGGTAAGGTGGTGGACGCGGATGGAGAGGAAGGTTTTTCTCCTTTGAAGTGTGCATTTGAAAGTCAAGCTTCCCTTTCTTTTTCCTATTCCAGGCCTGGGTCACTACCTATCAGGCTTATTTTCAGGGACAGCTCCCTTTCCACCTCTCCTCTGTATCCTTTGGAGCAGGGACACTGAGTCCCGAATATGTAGACACGCACTCAGGGTCATCCATGGAGCCGGAATTTTCCCCGACGTGGGAAAAGCTTTGTCTTCATTTCTCATACTTCCCCAAGGGCAGGCAGCGAGACTCCCTCTGTCTTTGTCATAGTCACGGAGACCAGTGGGGCATGAACAAAAAAAATGTATCCGTCAGCCTTGCTGCGGAGACAAGCAAGCCCCAAATCTCAGTGCTTTGTCATGACAGTGGTTTATTTCCTGTCTATGGTACATGTCAGAGGTGTCTCACTACCACGGGGCTACAGACCTACCTCACACTGCTTCTCCCTTCCACGAGGCAGGGGAAAGGAGAAGTCCCTATTTGGGTCATGCCAGTCCCACGGTGACGGGAAAAAAGCAAGGGAAACTGTGTGATCGCTCTCCACAGTTCTCTTCACTGTGGCCTATGTCGAGGCCACTCACGTGCACTGGCTAAAGC
>PITB01037947.1:0-10430 GCA_004024585.1 Paradoxurus hermaphroditus | reverse complement strand
GTTTTGCAACTCATTCAAGGCCTTTTTTAATTCTTCCTGACCGTTTTTAAGGTCTTTGAACTCTGCCGGGTGAGACCCCTTGCATTCATCAATGCTTTTTTCTAGCCCAGCAATTAGTTTTATGATTATCATTCTATATTAATATTTTGTTATGTTGCTTATATCTGTTTTCATCAATTCTTGAGCTGTCACTACTTCCTGTAGATTCTTTTGAGGAGAATTCTTCCATTTCATCATTTTGGCTAGGTGTGTTTTGGATTGTTTCTTGAAGTCGCCCCGGAAAGAAAGCAGACTGATAGACAAACCAAAAACAGAAATACTCTAACGTACTGACAAATTATACAGACAAGTGGTTCACAACAGAAAAAAGAATAACAAATATCTCTCTGAGGGCAATGTCCTGAAGTACCAGCTACACGTTCAGGACAGAGTGTGCAGTGTGCTGGTGGCAGAGCATATACAGAGAGAATAACAACAGATGCGGGGGGGAGAAGAAAATGGAATTTGCCCAGGTAGAGCGACTAAAGGGCTTAATCCATACTGAGAGAAATCAGAATAAGAACGTATGCAAGGAAAACGGAATGAAGGTAGATGTTGCCCGGATGAACTTATGTGGTGGCCCGGTTATTCCAAAGAGAGAGATAGGAAAGTACAGAAGGAGGTGTAGAACATGCCTTGAGAGACTGGGTTAAAAGTCTCTTTAAGTCAGCCAATACCCTGGATGGCGAGCTCCGGGAGGGGATTGGTAAGAAGGAGAAACGGGAGCATATATTTAATAAAGAAGAAATGACCTGGAGTTACTCCAGGCAACAGTCTGAACTTGGCATATGCAGCTCTCGCTGAAAGGTATCACTCCTGTGAAGAAGGGCATGATTTGGTGTAGACAGGTTCGCCTCCACTGCTGAAGGGATGGCTTTGGGGGTGATTTCCTGGGGTTTGTGGGCTTGTGAGACAGCAATGGCGTCTCTCTAGTCCCTTCTTCCCAGTCCCGGAGACTCTATTCGCCCCTTTATTTCTGTCCTCACTCTGCTATGGGCGCTGGCGTAGTATGATTTGCTGGGCGATCGCATGCCGTGCGCACTGTCCCTGCCTGTTATACCAAGCATCACTCCAAATTGTGTGCCTGGGTTAGAAGCGCTCTGCAGGTGGCTGCATGACGCGGGCTGACTGGTTCGCCACTGCCGGTCCTGGTGCTAGGAGAGTTCTGCTGAGAGTTCTGCTGTTACCCACAGAACTTCTCTTTAAAAGCCCTGCACTTAGGTACTGGATGGTGGTGGTCTCACCCTCTCTGTCCCTCTATTTTGGATGTGGCCTATATACCACGCTTTCCCAGATATCTCTGAAGACAAGACGGCTCTCCTTCCCCTCAGCTCCGTTTCCCAGTTCGTTTCATCTGCGTCAGATTAAATTCACAGTTCCTGCGGCATTTTCTGGGTTTCGTTTTCCGTTCCTTGTAGACTGTAATACCTTTCCTCCCTGACTCTTGGGGTTGAGAATTCTTTGGTTTCAGTCCTTCTTAGTTTCAAAGACAAGGGGAATACTGGGTCCCCCTACTCCTTTGCCATTTGGCCCCTCTTCAGATGTCTTGGGATATCAAGTGCAGGATAATCATTTGTGCTGGAACCGTGATTTCTCTGAAATCAGAGAAGACTTTGTAGAGGAATGGCATTTCAGTTGGCTGTCTATAAGGATGGATAGGATTTTTATCACATGTGGGCAGCAGAGAGACACTGTAGGCAGAGAGAACAACACTAGGAAAAGCATAAGAAATAAAACAGTGTTCAGAACACACTGAGAAGGCAGTGTACCCTGAGCCTTAACTGTGAGGGGCACGAGGCAACAGAACATGCACAGGTGGATTGGAGTCAGAGCTTTCCTCAGAGCACAAAGCACTTTGGCCTTGAACCCACTACCATGCTGAAAATCCCAGGAGTTGGTTTTTCTACTTGGAAATATCTGCATTCATGAACTTTAAATTCCTGTGCTGGGTGTCTGCTGTAGTCCGCCTCCTCTGAAAGTACACAGCTGAGAAACAGGTGTCCTGGGTTCTGCTGGTGTTTCCACCATAAACTAGCTATATGACCTTGAGCAAGCTACTCAGTTCCTTCAATGCTCTGCTTACTTATCTGTAACACGGAAGGTCAGAACTTATCATTTCTAAAGTTCCATTTACTTAAAAATTCTAAGACTTCTGATTCCTCTGTTCTTTATTGTCTCCACTAGGTCTCTCTACTGCGTGGGGTTGAATGTGCATCACACCTAATTTTCACTATAGCCCATCGTTGGTGCTGTAGAGGTTCAAATAATACTACCTCATTTCCTTCGCCTGTGTTTAGAACCAAGTAATTATCAAGACAAATAGACATATGATTAAAGAGTCAGCTACAGCCTAATTGGTTTGCTAAGCCTGTTTCATTAAATTTGACAGACTTACTCCTCATCACAAGTAGAGCTGAGCACTTTGCCATCCACCACAAGAGAGAGGCTGCTTTGATTAGATTTTCCCTTGTATAAGCAAGTTGGAATGCAAGTGTCTTGTGGAGAAGTTGGTTCTGGATAAATAAAGAAAATCAGAACTGATCGTTTCTAAAGTTTCATTACCTAAAAATTCTAGGACTTCTGATTCCTCTGTCCTTTATTGTCTCCACTAGGTCTCTCTACTGTACGGGGTCTGAATGTGCATCCCACCCACTTTTCACCATAGCCCATCGTTGGTGCTGTAGAGGTCCAAATAATACTACCTCATTTCCTACGCATGTGTTTAACCAAGTAATTATCAAGACAAATAGACATATGATTAAAGAGTCAGCTACAGCCTAATTGGTTTGCTAAGCCTGCATCATTAAATTAGACAGACTTACTCCTCATCACAAGTAGTGCTGAGCACACTCTGCCGCCCACCACAAGAGACAGTCTGCTTTTATTAGATTTTCCCTTATATGAGCAAGATGGAATGCAAGTGTCCTATGGAGAAGCTGGTTCTGGATAAATAAAGAAATCCAACACAAAACTGGAAGGGCAGAGCTGGGCATCCTCACAGCTGTCTCTTCAACTCACTAATCAAATTGTCAGTGAGAGAGGGTGTGGAGAGATGTCAGGAATAGTACTCTGCTCAGTGATGGCTCAAACTTCAGCTCCTGCCACCTCATTTGGAAGGCTTGTGCAAACCTTGCTCCCAGTGTTTGGAATTCAGTAGGTTTGGGTGAGTCCCAGAACTGGTACTTCAAAGAGTTCCCAGGTGATGCTGCTGCTGCTGGTCCAGGGAGTGCCTTTGGAAACCAAAGCTCCAGCTGAAGCCCCTCCACATGTAAAGATGAAGGGAAGGAAAGAAAGAACCCTTTGAAAATTTACCTTCATTTCTAAAACATTTAGGTTCAAATATCATCATTAATCCTTCACAGTGGGGGAAATCATAGTGAATGATTTCACACTGTATATGTATATCACGTCAACACAATATACATTTTAAGTGTCTTACATTTTTATATGTCAGTTATACTTAAATAAAGCTGAAATTAAAGAAATAATATACCACAGTTATCTTGTGTCTTTATTTACTTTATTCCCTGATTACAGATCATATATTATCAGTGTATCTTGTTCACTCCCCCTGGGAATCCACCTGGGACCAGGAACATAATGATAACATAATAAACATTCAAATTGAATTGAGCCTTACACATTTCTTTGGTACCAAAAATTCTTCCTTTCAAGCTACCACTGTGCTAGTCCTTTAACACTATCTTTTGGAAGAGTTCCTTGACAAACAACAGTTCTCTCCATCCAGAACTATATCTAGAACTCTATGTGGAGCTACACCCAGCATCTAGAACTATACCCAGGCACTTCTAGTTTTGCCTTTGTGTGGCTCTGCCTGAATTCTGGGGACTGTCCTGTCTGTTCCATCGAAGAGAGTCTTGTTCAGGGCAAGAATTAAGTTCTCTTCTTTAGGGTGTTGAGTTTGATAAGTTCTTTACAGATTTGTGTGTTAATCCTTTATTTGATATGTCATTTGTAAATATCAACTCCCATTCCGTCGGTGCCATTTAGTTTTGCTAATTGTTTCCTTCGCTGTGCAGAGCTTTTTATTTTGATGAGGTCCCAATCGTTCATTTTTGCTTTTGTTCCCCTTGCCTCTAGAGATGTGTTGAGTAAGAAGTTGCTGTGGTCAAGGTCAAAAAGGTTTTTGCCTGCTTTCTCCTTGAGGAGTTTGAGGGCTTCCTGTCTCACATTTAGGTTTTTCATCCATTTTGAGTTTATTTTTGTTATGGTCCAGGTTCATTTTTCTGCGTGTCGCTGTCCAGTTTTCCCAGCGCCACTTGCTAAAAGGACTGTCTTTATTCCATTGGATATTCTTTCCTGCTTTGTTAAAGATTTGTTGACCATATGTTTGTGTGTCTATTTCTGGGTTCTCTATTATGTTCCATTGATCTGAGTGTCTGTTTTTATGCCACTACCATACTGTATTGATGATTACAGGTTTGTAAAACAGCTTGAAGTCTGGGATTGTGATGCTTCCAGCTTTGGTTTTCTTTTTCAAGATTGCTTTGGCTATTTGGGGTCTTTTCTGGTTCCATTCAACTTTTAGGATGGTTTGTTCTAGCTCTGTGAATAATGCTGTTGTTATTTTGATAGCGATTGCATTGAGTATGTAGGTTGCTTTGGGTAGTATTGACATATTAACAGTATTTGTTTTTCCTATCAGGAGCATGGAATATTTTCCCCAGGTACAAATCCCAGTCAGTTGTGGTGAATACTTTTTTTTAATGTATTGTTGGATCCAGTTGGCTAATATCTTGTAGAGGATTTTGCATCCATGTTAATCGGGGTAATTGGTCTATAGTTCTCCTTTTTAGTGGTTTCTTTGTCTGGTTTTGGAATCAAGGTAATGCTGGCTTCATAGAAAGAGTTCGGAAGTTTTCATTCCATTTCTATTTTTTGGAACAGCACAAGGGAATAGGTATTAAGTCTTCTTTCAATCTCCTGGACTCTTGTTGTTTTGGGAGATTTGTGATTATTAATTTCTTTACTGGTTATGGGTCTGTTGAAATTTTTTATTTCCTACTGTTTCAGTTTTGGTAGTTTAAATGTTTCTAGGAATTTGTCCATTTCTTCCAGATTGCCCAATTTATTGGCATATAATTTCTCATAATATTTTCTCATTATAGTTTGTATTTCTGCTGTGTTTGTTGTTATCTCTCCTCTTGATATTATTTATTTGGGTTCGTTCCTTTTTCTTTTTGATCAAATTGGCTAGGGGTTTAACAGTTTTTTTAATCCTTTCAAAGAACTAGCTTCTGGTTTCACTGATCTGTTCTACTGGGTTTTGTTTGTTTGTTTTTTGTTTTTGATTGTTTGGCTTTGATAGCATTGATTTCTCCTCTAATCTTTATTATTGCCTGTCTTCTGCTGGTTTTGGGTTTTATTTGCTGTTCTTTTTCCAGGTCTTTAAGATATCAGGTTAGGTTGTGTATCTGAGACCTTTCTTCCTTGTTTAGAAAGGTCTGGATTGCTATATACTTCCTTCTCATGACTGCCTTTGCTGTATCCCAGAGGTTTGGGGCTGTTGTGTTATCATTTAAATTGACTTCCATGTACTTTTTAATTTCCTCTTTAACTTCTTGGTTAGCCCATTCATTCTTTAGTAGGATGTTCTTTAGTCTCCAAGTATTTGTTATCTTTCCACATTTTTTCTGGTGGTTGATTTAGAGTTTCATAGCGTTGCGATCTGAAAATATGCATGGTATGATCTCGATCTTTTTGTACTTGTTGAGGGCTGATTTGGGTCCTAGTATGTGAGCTGTTCTGGAGAACGTTCCACGTGTACTGGAGAAGAATGTGTAGTCTGCTGCTTTAGGATGAAATGTCCTGAATATATCTGTTGAGTCCATCCAGTTCTAGTATGTCATTCAAAGCTATAGTTTCCTTTCTGATTTTCTGATTAGATGATCTGTCCATTGCTGTAAGTGGGGTGTTGATGTCCCCTACTATTATGGAATTATTATCAATGAGTTTCTTTATGTTTGTGATTAATCTATTTATATATTTGTGTGCTCCCATTTTGGAGCGTAAATGTTTAGAATTGTTATGTCTTCTTGGTGGCTAGACCCCTTAATAATGATATAATGTCCTTCTTCATCTTTTGTTACAGTCTTTATTTTAAAGTCTAGATTGTCTGATATAAGTATGGCTACTCCAGCTTTCTTTTATTGACCATTAGCATAACAGATGGTTCTCCATCCCCTTACTTTCCATTTGAAGGTGTCTTTAGGTTTAGAGTGGGTCTCTTGTGAACAGCATATAGATGAATCTTGTTTTCTTATCCACTCTGTTACCCTGTGTCTTTTGATTGGAGCATTTACTACATTGACATTTAGAGTGAGTACTGAAAGATATGAATTTATTGCCATTAAGTTGCCTGTAGAGCTGGAGTTTCTGGGGGTGTTCTCTGGTCCTTTTTAGTCTTTGTTGCTCTCTCTCTCTCTCTCTTTTCTTTTTGTCTTTCCTCCCCTCAGGGTCCCCCTTAAAATTTCTTTCAGGGCTGGCTGAGTGGTCATGACCTTCTTTAATTTTTGTTTATCTGGGAAACTTTTTATCTCTCCTTCTATTTTGAATGATAGCCTTCCTGGGTAAAGAATTCTTGGCTGCATATTTTTCTGATTCAGCACATTGAATATATCCTGCCACTCCTTTCCAGCCTGCCAAGTTTCTGTGGATAGGTCTGCTGCAAACCTGATCTGTCTTCGCTTGTCGGTTAAGGACTTTTTTTTTCCCTTGCTGCTTTCATGATTCTTTCCTTGCCTGAGTATTTTGTGAATTTGACTACAATATGCCTTGTTGATGTCGGTTTTTGTTGAATCTAATGGGAGTCCTCTGTGCTTCTTGTATTTTGATGTCAGTGTTTTTCCCCAGGTTAGGAAAGTTTTCCGCTGTGATTTGGTCGCAGAACCCTTCTACCCCTTTTTTCTCTCTCTTCGTCTTCTGGGACCCTATGATTCTGATATTGTTCCTTTTTAATTAGTCACTGATTTCACTAATTCTTAAATCGTGTTTTTTTGCCTTCATCTCCCTCTTTTTTTCTCCTTCATTATTCTCCATAGGTTTGTCCTCTATATTGCTGATTCGCTGCTATAACTCATCCATCCTTACCGCCATCGCATACATTAGAGACTACAACTCAGCTATAGTATTTTTTTTTTCATTCTGAATAGATTTTACCTTTTTTATATCTGCAGTGAGGGATTCTAATCTGTTTTAAACCCCTGCTAGTATTCTTATTATCGTGATTCCAAATTCTGGTTCAGACATCTACTTGTATCTCCATTGATTAAGTCCCTGGATGTCATTTCTTCCTGCTCTTTCTTTTGGGGTGAATTCCTTTGTTTTGTCATTTTGAAGGAAGAATAGGAATTAATAAGATAAAAAGAATTAAGATTAAAAAATTAAAACCAACCCACATTATTTGTAAAATGGGAAAAACACCTCATAAGACTGTTGGAGAATTAAATAAAACAATGTGGGTTACAAATGCAAATAAAAATAAATAAATAAATAAATAAAAACAACACACAAAAAATATCAAAAAATGATGCTAGATCCTAGGTGTGTTTTGTTCCAGTTGTTTAAAGGAGTTTGATACATTAGACAAAAAAGTGACAGACAAGAAAAGAAACAAAAAGGAAAACGTTTGATAATTTGAAAAAAAAATGAATTTAATGAAACAGAATAAAATGAAATAATGGAAATAAAATATCATTTATAATATTTAATAAAGATAAAAATATAGAAAACAAAGTAAATAAAAATATTTTTAATAAAAATGAAAATAAAAATAAAGTTTTTCTCTTTTCGTATTCAAGAAAAGAAATGCAAAAGAAAAACGACTGAATAGATGGACCAGCAAGCCGACTGAAATACCATTGAAATTACATCGTTTTCCCCTAGAAGTCTAACTATGATGCACTTACAGGCAGTAAACTAAGCAGGCAGAGAGGATTGTAGTGTTCCTGAACAGCAAGGTGGGCCCAGTTGGGCAGGGCTTAGTGTAATGGCTCCATTCTCCACCAGATGGCGCTGCTTAGCGTACCGGGGTGGATTCCTGTGACACCTGTAGGTGTGTATGCGCATGCGCAGGAGGGGTGAAAATGGCGTCACCCAGTTACCCAGCCTCTCGTATTTCTGTCCTCCCCCTTTCAGCAATCATGCAACCATTCTTTGCTTCCGGCTTCCATCCATCCCTGCTTTTACACTGTCTGTGACCTAGCCATCAGGTTGCCAGGCGGCACTTCCCTCCTGAGTTTTACCTCAGATGTGGCTGTTTCCCAACCCCTTACTTCTGAGGCACTGCGGCTTTGACCCACTCAGACCTCCGGGAGGAGGGTCTCACTGAGTAATGGCCAGGTGCAGGCCGTACCTAGGAACTTTCTTGGGCCTCATGCTGCTGCCGATGCCCAGAGGCTGCGACTGGGTGCAAGCCACCCCAGAAAAAGTTCACGCGATTGTGTAGCAGCAGCGTTTCAGGGATTATGGAAAATCACAACACACATCTGGCGCCAGGCTTCACCTTAACGTCCCTGTTCCAGCACCAACGAATGTGGTTGTTCTCTGGATTCTGCTCAGACCTCTGCGTGTGGGGTGGCCACACGGCCTCTATCAAATGTCCTCCCAGCAGAGGAACTGCCTCTCCCTGTGACCTCACTCTCTGCCTCAAGGGATTCTCCCTTCGCACCAGAGCACCGCCAGGTAATGAGATGTGGAGTTTCAGACTCTGTGCTCCCGCTGTTTATAGAGTCTTAATGGAACTTAAACCCTCTCCTTTTTCCTTTTTTTAATTTTCAGTCCCTGCAGCTCTCTGTTTCCGCTTTTTTCCAGCTATTTTTGGAGGGGGGGTGCATTTCCCAGCGGCTCCCTGTCCTCCGTGGCTTCTCTCCCCCAGTTCACCTCTCCGCACCATGTGCCTGCTGAGTTCTGTGCTTCAGGTTGTGCAGACTGTTGTGTTAATTCTCAAATCAGTTTTCTATGTGCAGGATGGTTTAGTGTTGATCTGGCTGTATTTCATGCACGTGAGACGCAAAAAAAAAAACCTTCTATGCTGTTCCAAACTTTTGACATTTTTATATGGTTAATAACAAAATTTATGAGACCTATAATTACATGGACCTGGGCTGACTGGCAATGCAACAATGTTACCAAAGTGCACATTTGAGACTTTACTTCAGCCTTTGAGGGTGTGTGTACCTCATCCTCTATCAGAATGAGTGTAAAGAGAGGCCTGTATGGAAGGAAAACAGATTGAGATAGAAAATAAGGAAGATTTTCTGATTTTAGACAGTGACCAGGGGAGATGGGAGAGGGCAGTCTCTCTGGCCATGCGCATGGCTGTCTCACTTAGGTTTGGAATACCTTAGATTGGCCCCTGTCCAGAAAATGGGCACTGTACAAAATGAACTCTCAAAATCTTTTTCATCTCAAGAATTCTCCAGTGAACTCCTGAAGAAAAAGGCCGTGGTGGACATTTGGTGTATAAGAGATGGTGATGCCTGGGGATAATGAATGACAGAAAAAAAAACAATTTATTAGAGCATTGAAATCAGAAAATTTTAAACAGGGCTTGGATTTAGGAGAATAAGTGGCATATTTGGGTTCAAATAAGAGTTTTAAGTTTCCCTGTTCTTCCTCTCTCTCTATGTATGTATCTTGTCTCACTGATGAGATTTAAAACCCTCCAAAGGGAAAAGAATATCTCTTTTATGTATGACTTGGTTATATCATCAATGCCCCCAAAATGATGACAAAAATAATAACTACTATTTACTGAGTAGTATGTCCTGCACTGTGCTCCAAATATTTTACATAATCACCTATTTCATACAAGAATTGTGTGATTGAGCATCGTTATGCTCATTTTAAAGATGTTGAAACTAATGCTCAGAGAGGTTAAATAATTTGTGCAAAGTGAGTCATGAAGCTAGGATTTGAGCAAATTGGAGATAGGATTTGTGCCGAGTTTGAGCAAAGCTTATGCAGCCAAACCTTGAGCTACACTCTCTGTGGGGTTGTGGCTCAAAAAGGGGTCGATGATTCCTGAAACTTGGTGGCACAGAGGTAATTGATGGGCAGTGGATATTTCCAAATAGTGAGTCATGAAAAAACAATGTCTCTTTGTTTTGTGGAGTGTAGTTGGAGAAACACTTAGTGACACATGCAAGCTCCTATTCAGACATTCTTTCATTCACCTTCACTGTGCCCCACCCTGCAGTCAGGAACTTGGAAAATGGGTGAGGCTGGGTATATACATTCATATAGCACCTCACTGAAAGTCATGTATGTGCCTAGGATTGGACATATGTGTTTAAATTTGAGTGGAAATATGCAGCAAGTATTGGGGTACTCTTTTCTAGGAAGGTTTATAAACAAGCATATTTTTTAGA